>APFE031141994.1:3560-32326 GCA_000404065.3 Pinus taeda | reverse complement strand
AGTTTTTGCAACTCTTCTCTGACAATATCTTGGAGCATGGGGTTCATTCTTCTCTGTGGTTGCCTCACTGGTTTGATAGTATTATCTGTGTAAATATGGTGAGTGCATGTGTCAGGGTGAATCCCATGCATATCGGTGTAGTCCCAAACAAAGGCTTTCTGGTATTTTCTCAAGAGCCGGATCAATTTCTCTTGTTGAGATGAGTCTAGATGATTACCTATGTTCAGAGTTTTCCCTGGACTAATCTCTATGACCTGACTCTGTGTGTTGGTGATGGATTGAACTGGAAAGATGTTGTGAAATGTGGTTTGCAAAGATTGAATGGTGCATGTTTCCTGAAAATTTTGAGCTAAAAGTACATCTGCAGCGTGATATTGGTCATGTCTCAAATTTTCGGAAATATCTGGTTGAGAAAGAAATAGTTCTACCAAATCATTATTGTCTTGTTCTTGGAAATAATAGATTTGGTCAATGCTAGAAATGGATTGTACTTCTTCTTTATCATTGAATTTGTCATCAATCCACAAATTATGTGTTACTGCTGGTGATTGTGCCGATGGTTAGAGGGTGAGTTGTTTTCTTTCAGTCCCTCTCGATATGATCATGTTGCCAGATCGACATCCTATAAATGCATTAGCAGTTGCTAACGATGGTCTACCAAGAATGATAGGGTGCCCTCCTAAATTGGATTTGGGTTGGAGGACTAAAAGGTCCACGGGATACTCCCAAGAGTCCAGTGAGACAATTATGTCTTCCAAAATCCCTTCAGGAATCACTTTAGACCTATCAGCTAGTTCAAGAACAATTGTTGTATGTTACAAATTGGTAAGCTGGAGCGTTCTCATGGTCTCTAGAGTCATGACATTAATTGTGGCGCGAAGATCTATGAAATTGTTTGGAATTTGTATGTTGTTAATGATGGTGGTTACTTTGGGAATGCCAGGATCAACATACTTCTCTATGGAAACGGTATTGGTCATAAGGCCTGCTAAATGTCCTATGACATGAATGGTTTGAGGATCAATCCTTTTCCTAACAGGCTTCTTGAGGCACATGTCTTTGATGGCTTTAGTGTAGATAGGAATGTCTTTTATAGCTTGCAGTAGCGGAATTTTTATGTAGACATTTTTAAGCTCATCTAAGACATCAAACTGTGGTATAGACAATGGAGGTTTGATTTGGACCAATCGGTCTGGAAAAGGTGGATGCAATGGTTGCATTTGCTTATCTCTGGTATCATCGTTTGATTTCTTTTTATTTGTTATTTCATTTTCGTTGTCAATGTTTTCTTCTCGCCTATCTTTTATTGGAGAATCTTTCTGGAGTACCTTGCCAGACCTCAAGTTTATGTTTTGCAAGGGTAGTGTGGAATATGAAGTTCCTTCTTCTACATTGTAAGATGGCCGCTCTGCTCTATTATTCGGATTTGGGACAGTTTGAGTAGGAATTTGTGTGGGTCTGGAAGGTTGTGAGTTAGCTGGAAATTGTAGTTGTGGTGGATTTATTGGTGGAGGAGAAGGCAGTGCTTGTTGAGTAGGTTGAGGTGGATAAACAGCTTGCTGAGGATACTGCTGATATGGTTGAGGATGTGATGGATACGGCTGATGATATAGTTGATATGGTTGTGAAAATGGTTGGTATGATTGAGGATATGAAGGATAAGATTAAGAGTACTGTTGAGATGGTCTCCATTGTTGCTGTGGGTTGTTTTGGTGCTGCCATGGCATGGGTACATTCCATGAATTATGTGCATACATTTGATCATTTACAGGAAATTGCAAGTTTTGATTTGGGAACATACCTTGAGGTGCTGGCCTTGGCTGCCGTGGTCTTTTTGCGCCCATATAATACATGTTTTCCATCTCTGCATTGGCTGCCATGTTATAGTTATGCAAAACCTTAACTTTAGGATAGTTAAATATATCATGATTTTCAGTACAGAAAGCACAAACTTGAATGTTTTCTAGTGGACAGTCCTTTAATGCATGTTTCTTCCGACACTTGGGGCAGAAAATAGCCATTACCTGATCTTCAGCTTCTTGTTTCTTTTTGGCTTTTAGAGTGTCAATTTGATTCCCTATTGTACTTAACAAATCTGTCTTAAATTCTTCTAACAGGTTTCCTATCTCAGCCCTTGTGACACTTGTTGAATTGGACTTGGTGACCTTGGATGACAAGGTTCTTTTTCCCATTATAGCTTTACTCCTTGAATACTTTTCGCATAGATCAGTGATTTCTTCAAAGGGTAAAACAGAAATGTCACCTTTACCCATCAAGTTGAGGTCATCCATGTATTCCTCTCGGATACCTTTCAAAAATATTGTGCGGGTCAGTTCAAGAGGCATAGTTCGGTGTTTAGATTTTTGTAAGTTGTAGACAAACCGTTCCAAGTATTCCTCTAAGGTTTCATCCTCTTGTTGGCTCATTCTAAAGATGTCATCTTTAGAGTCTTTGGATCTGCAGTAGGGTTGATATTTCCTTAGAAATACTTTTCTCATACCATCCCAATCAGTGATAGTATGCTCACCAAGCCTCATGAACCATCTTAAGGCTAATGCCTTTAGTGTCGCTGGAAAAAGTCTGAGCCTATGGGCATCATCAGTATAGCCATATGTCCGACATACAATGTCAAACTCGAACAAGAATGAGTCCGTATCTTCTGAAGCCATACCATAAAAGTTAGGTATCACTGATCGGGGTATGTTTTTCATTTTGATCTCATCATCTTCCTGTGGTTCTTGTATGGGAAAAGGAAAAGTTGACTCTTCCTCATCTCTCTGTCCTTGATGTGGCACTGATCCATCTCCTTCCTCATCCATCTTAATAGATTTCTCTGTATCAGAGTCACTTGTTTCAAAGAGGCGATTAAGGAAAGAGTGTTCAGTCTCTGGGGAGTGTTCAATCAGTGTGCTACTTTCTCCTTGTGTGGCAGACCTAGGAAAGTCCCTTTTCTGTGATTTATGTGTTAATAAAATTTCCCTTTCGATGAGAGTAAGTCTCTGCCCTGATTTTTGTTTATCCTCTAATGCCTGAATGATATTTTCCTCAGTTGGTGTTGAATTCTTTACAAAGTCTGCTCCTGATGATGATGGGTTAGTTTTTGAATGGTGGGGGGGTTCTTATGAATCTACCCTGATTGTCTCTAAACCTAGGCATAAATGAACATGATTTTGACTGTGTTTTTGCTTATTTTTGCTTATTGAATTTTTTTTTTCTTTTCAATCCTTTAAGTACGCCTCCCCGGCAACGGCGCCAAAATGTGGTGTCCTATCTAGGGTGCTAGACTGGGCTAAATTTATTATCGACCAGGGTGCGTAAACTTAGAGGCGTGTGCCTAAAATATATAGACATAAAGGATCTAATCTAAGCCTACTCTTCCTAATTACAATGCTATGATTTGATTCAATATCAACTATCAATCAAATATCAACTAAGCATCAAACTATGTATCACTATCAGCTAAGATTCAATTCATAACATGATGTGTATCACTGTAATTAAAGGTTTTGGTCTCCTTACGGAGACATCAAACATAAAACCTCTGTTCAATGCTACTCAACATTCATAAACATTCATTACAATCATGCAAAGTGAAAATCGTAAGCATACAGTCCATGAAAGTGCTTTACAAGGCAACCCTGGATCGAATCCCTTACAGGATATAATTCACGATCCAAATGATAGTCTATTCAAGCGCATGCATAAACATATAAACAGCGCATTCATAAATACATAAATATAAACATCGATTTAATCACACTGCATATATATCAATATCAAATACCAATCAAATGCTCTGACTGTAAATGCAATTAAAATGACAACAGTATACCATGTACGCAGGGCCCGTCCGTGTTCTTGGTATACCGAGCTTGTTATCCCACGATCACCGTATTAAAACAACGCACTGTGATTATAATGCAAGTCTTATTTGTATTAAGTCGAAACTCTGTTCATGAAGCAATAAGTAAAAACGTAACCGAACATACAACCGGGTTCAGACTTATATTTACATATGGTTCACATCCCTTGAAAATGGATGTTCATTCATGAGCGGCTGTTTCCGCTTTTACCAAAACACAAAATGTTTCTATCCTAGCTTACACATACAAAAAAAAGGAAACAACTAAAAATTGATTTGGACTGTGACTGTGTGCTGTTGCTGCCTTTGTCGCCAACATGCCATAGTTGACCAGTCATTGACCGCGCATGTAGGAGAGTTGTTTCCGCTGGGGAATAGGTTCTTGTCCATGCTTGGACATTCCGCTTTTCACCCATACCTTTCGCTCTGGCCTGGCTGTCATGCCACATGTCAAACAATAAGCCATTTACAGGATGTTGGGACTTCCTGTAGTCATTTTGCCCAAAAAATCCTAATTTATTAACACAAAACCCTTAACAATTTAAATGCAATTCAATAACTATAAGACCATTAATTAATCAATTTCCAAGGCATCTGAGGGATAAATGATGAAAAGAGGTAGGTAATTGTCATGTTTTGGGAGGGAAAAAGGGGTCATAGAATGGTACCAACAGGATCAATGTAAGGTAAAAATTTCTTCAAGCATCTTTTGGTTTTTGTGTTTAGATATATTTGTTGGAAAATCTAGATAGCTAGAAATAAAAGTGTCTTTCAAGATAAAAAAATTCTCTCCACATAGTGTAGCTATCAATGCCCTATCCCTTTTCAAAGAATTTTGGTCTCATAAATCTTAACCACGCCCTTATTCCAGTTCATTGGATGAGTGAGAACTTTGATGGTGTGAAGCAAATTTCTTCATATTTCCCTTCCTCCATCTTCCTTTCATATTCCCTCTCAAAATTTATGGAAACTGTGTTTGTCAAAAGATGAATTTTCAGATTGGATTAACTCACAATATTCACGTATCCTTTGCTTTGATGAAGTTTCTAAAAATAATATAGGTGCAGTAGGAGTTGGGGGTGTTCTTTTTTCCCACAGGAAACAAATAATTGGACTATGCATGGGGTTTGGGATCACTCTCTGATAATCCAGCAGAAGCATATGCTCTCCTACATGGACTTTCCTTAGCAAAAAATAGGCATATAATATCCTTATTAGTATTGAGAGACTCTAAGTTAAACATTCAATATATTTAATATAATATCCTTATTGGCGTCATATATGTGCATCCCTATATTGTATTGTACGAGGTGCATCAACTACCAAAAAACACTTTGCTTAAAGCTTTAAGAGTTCATAATTCTTTATTTACACTAAATGTATGGTAAAACGTACGTAAAACTTTAATTTTTGTTGGTGAATGTTTTTATAAATTTTTATAAAAAATAATTATTAATAATATTCTCTTTTAATTTTTAATATAAAAATTTTTGTTTTGAAAATAAATTTATTTGTAATATTTATGAAAAATTATTGTAATACCTACTTTGTATTTAAGTGCACAAGGCATTATAGATTAGGTTTTTCATAAATGTAACAAAGCATAATGTTGCAGTAGATTGCCACACTCATCTCATAAAACAACACTTTGCTTATAGTTATTTAAAAGTTACCTTTAAACATGTAGAATTTTTATGACAATAAACTTGAGTTAGAAAACAACTTACAATTAATACTTGCTTTTGACGTCCACTTAGATAATGAATACATAAATGCCTATTTATTTTTTATATGTATTTATTCTTTTCAACCTATTTTATTGTTTTCAACATATTTTTGCAGAAATTTAAATAATATGTTGTTAACTTAATATAGATATAAGGATGGTTTTATATTTATTTTTTCTAAATTTAATTATATATCATTGAATTTAATAAATAATTTAATTTTAAGGTTATGATTAAATTATACAATAAATTGGTATATAATATTATTTTGTTTGTAAGAAAAGGAATTTATCTTTACGTAATGATTTGACTACTAAAGTCTACAAAGGTATACATACTCTACCTTCTTCTGAATCTAAAGTTATGACCTTTTAGGAGGAAACACGTGCTCTTAACTATTAGGTCTCCTCGTGGGATCACTCAGTGATTGGCACAATGGGATATTATCCCTTCCACCCGATTTCAAATCCCATGAGGAGACATATTTGGCCTGTTGTGATAAGGCTCAAGGAGTATGTTCCCCCACCCTCTTGGAGTCTTAACTTTTTCTAAGTCATAAGTTCCTAGTATATTTGATTTATGGGTTGTCAAATATACCCTTGGTGTTATAATGGTAATCACTATGTTTGATCTTAGGCCTCACTAAAATTACTCCAACATATAAGATTCACCGTGACAAAAAAATAAATTAAAAAAGTTATAATAAAATTGTCTCATTGCATAATACATTTTTGTCAACCTATTAACCTTTAATGATGTAAAAAATAAATTTCCATTTAACCAAAATTATTTATTAAAAAAAACAAATATAATCGAAAGATAATTGATTTCAATGAAAAGATATCACACCCAAAGCTTTATATGCATTTGTATTATAGTTATGTGCAAATTTGCTATATAATAACGATGAAGCCATCATATCATCATCAAATCATATGAAGGAAAAAAAAAAAAAAGTTGGAATTTCATTATATAAAAAGTAATATTTTTAATAATTTATATTTAAATTTTAGAAAAGAAACATTTTATTATTATTATTTTTTGTTAGGTGATGTGAGTTTTGAGATGATTAGCATGTTTAAATTGTGACTTGAGTAGTTGTGACCCAAGGGTATCTAATTTGTTAAAATCACTCAGAGATCGCACTAGGCCTAGGTTACACCAACCCTTATCATGGATGGATTTTTGCTCATAGAGTTTCTAACTAGTGACCTTTAAACCATGAAGTGTCTTAATAGAACACCCTATCACTATCTGCTCTATGCCTCGTGGACTATTTTATTAAAAAATAATTAAAATTCTATAATATTTTTTTATTATCAAATACAAAAATTAACTTATGATAAAAATACTTAAAGTTTCATGCTATATTGATATAAAAATTCGTTAGGTGAGAAAAAATACACTTTTCTTATATAACTACCCTACTCCTAATAACAATAAACAAATAAAATTTGTTGAAGAATATTTTTGTTTGTAAGTAAGAAATTTTCATTTATAGAAAAAGATTACAACGTTGCCCACAACTTTCCAAAATTATACCAGCCTCACTCTTATTAGATTTGTTGGTCAATAAGTAATTTCCAATTTTTTTTTATAATAGACCAAAAAAACTTGATTGTCCAAAACCATAGTAGCACACAAAACCAAAATATTGGCAAGATTAAAACACAAGAGATAACCATCTAAGGGTCAGATGAAGTTACCAATGCAAGGTTCTCCAGTCTAGATCTAGGGGGAGGCGAAAGCCAAAATTCACACTCTATATGTTTTTCCATGTGAGTCAGCCATGCATCCAGGCAGTCAAGGTTTTCTTGCATTTACCATTGGTTATGTTATCACTCAGAAAATTTCTCTTGGCTGTAAGAGAGAACTTTCTAAGGTAACCTTTGCAATCCAATCTTGTAGATTGAAGGCTAGCCCCTTCAATCCAGAGAGGGCTCTCTCTGGTAGCCTAATCACTAGATTTAGAAATTGGCTATACTTTTAAACAATGGCTAGATCTTCAATTATGTTGATTTGATGTAGGGTTTGTTTGGGCATGAGGGTGATAGTCCATTGGACAGTGGAGTCAACAAGCTAGGTTGTTAAGGAAACTTACCAAGATGTTGGATGTCTAATCAAGATTGATAAAGGAAAGATAGATAGCACATCCTAGACATTTGTAATCATTAAAAGTTGAAGGAAGAAAATAAGAGGATATTCCACTACAGTAGGGAATATGAAATGAATCCTAAAGTAGCTTTAGAAGATAGGAGTACAATATTTGAAATCTATGAAACAAAGCATCAAAGCAGGGATGAACTTTGTAACATTTACTCTTGTTCAAATATTCATAAGAGCATACAACAAAATGGTATTACAAAGAAGGAAACAGTGAAACATGTAGAAAATACACACTAAGGCATACCATCACATGAATCTTTATATCACGGATCAAAATCTATTGATCCTGGAAAACTGTAGATTGATAAAGCTTTCAACACATAGAAAATGGCTATTCTTTCATCAAAAACCAACCTTTCTTCATCATTTTTCATGTAATATATAGTAAGAATATAATAAAGATGAGCTCCACAAAGTCTAATAGCAATAACTACATAATATTTACAATATCCGAAAGTTTAATTAACAAAAATAATTCATAATCCTATTATCTTAGCTATTCAGATATCTATCTAACACATAACATTGGTTAAGTAGCTTGTAGAGTTGTTGTGCATATCTCCTACTATTATCCTAGAGAAAGGATGAGTCAAAGTTGCATTATAGAATCAGGAACTGCTCATTCACTTGTAGGTTCGATATCTGGAGCTACAACTTGTCTTCCCTCTTGGTAGCAAAACTGGTGCATGAACCTATAAACCATGTTGAAACTGTGCAACTGCCATTGTATCTACTTGGTCCTTTCAAGAGTCTCTTTCCTCATGTTGATTTGTGCTCCCTCAACCACAAAAACCCTTCGATATATTACCATTACATATCGAAAATAATTTACGGTCAAAAAAGATCAAACTGAGTAAGACAAAATATTGAGGGGCAATAAGGGTTTGTTTAAGAAAACCGAGGTTTATGTATTTCTTTGCCCCATGGAGTAAACTAATAATTCATCCATGGCTTCTGCAGCCTAACCAAGGAGGTCTAGCTTATTATAACTTCTTGTCACCCTTCTACTAGGTTTCTGTATGATTTTGGCAACCTTTAGGGTTTCTTTTTTTTGTCAACGTGCTATGTTTTCCTCTATCGTTTTCTTCTTTTTGAAGCTTGCACAGTCTCTTCCTCTACACCAATAACCGTTTTATCCTTCATCCTGAGGTTCATTTTAGCCTTGAAATTCAATCTTATTTTATTTGTAGGGAAAGTATCAAAGGTTTTTTGTAGTAATCCCTGGGCTATTTTTCATCTTCTTCTTCCTTTGTTTCTATCATATGATTTCCTTTTTTACTTTGTATTGCTCTCTGTTTTGCCTCCTCTTCTTCTAACATCACTTTATGCTGTCTTCTAGTCCTCCTTTCATAAACCCTAACCTCTGGTTCTTTCACAAGGTTTTCATCACGTTTTTCAATATGGATGTGGCTAGACTCTCCCTTTGTTTCTTGACCTATGGTCTGGGTATAACCTTTAGTTTGGCCTCTTCTTGGTCTTCTAGGAGTAGGTTGTCTTAGATTTCTCTGTCTCAGTTGCTCCACCTACTTTTTTAGATCATTTGTATATAATATTTTAATTAGGTTGTGATGAAAAATGTCATGAGGTTGAATCTTAGGTCTAGTTCTTGCTTTGGTGCACATCTTTAGAAAACTTTGGTGAAGGAAATAAGGAAAATTCATCTTAATACAACCTACTAAATGACATAAAAACCTCATATGATACAAATAGGATTTAGAATATCTGCCTTCATAGGTGAAGAAAATATGTACATATTTGAGGGTGTTGGACCATTCGAGCTTCAACATATTTTGGAGGACCCCTACATTCTAGTCTTGGTTCTGAAAATCCTCCTTTAAGAAAAAATTCAAGTCTACATTCTGCAATCTTTATTTCTTAAACCATCTCTCACCCTTAGTTGGAAAACTTGTGTCCTTTGCAATAGATTCCTCAGTGAATGGGAACTATAAGGTTCTAATTCTTGTTTTGTTTCCATCAAAAGAAACACTAGTTCCCATCCTACATTTCTGAAAAGGACTAGCATCTCTAGATAAACTTTGAAATACATACCATCAATCTCAAACCGCTTCACATGACCTGATCGACCCATATTGTAAATAATTTGATGCTACAAACACCTTTCCCAACCTTTAATTGCAATGGTCAAACATAGCAAACCACTCAAACACCTTCCTGCACACTGAAATCAAAATTATGGGTTTGTTGAAAATTATTGTTTTAGCGTAAACATGGAAAATTAGGGTATGATTTTCAACATCTCTCTTAGGCTTCAAAATGCAGCTAGCTGTCAAATAATGGATGAAAAGGGGTAAGGATTTGTGAACAAACACTTGGGTGCTCAAAATAATGGAGTTGGAAGCTCGAAAACCTACTTCTTAAATTTTTCAATGAGCGCTATGAAAATATTTCGTAGCGTCAGTTGTAGGCTTTCGATAAGCTCTTTTCACTAAGAAAAACTTAGGATAAGATTAGGGTTAGGTCAGAAAACTTGATTAGACATGTCCCTAGGTTTAGATATCAATTTACAATAAAAAAAATATAAGGCCCTTTACATAACCCTGACTTTGCAAAATAAATTGATAAATATTGTCTTTGGACCTTTGGGGAAAGGTGCAAACCTGATGCCAACAACCGTTGATTTTCTTCCTCCAAATTCAATTCATTATAAAAAATTGTTGATCCCAAATTAGTATCTACAACATATATAGGATGATTTTCTGGTGTAGCCTTACTACTGGCCACATATTTCATTTGAATCTCTTTGTGGAGTCTCCTTGTTTATCAAAAAATAGGAATGGATGCTTAAGACATATCCATTTGTAAAGTAACACCCACTTTGGTTGACCAAGAGCGAGGAAGTAGCATTCCAAACCTCGGCGGTATAACTGCAACCAAAACATCCATTATTATACTCTTTGTTGGATTTGTGTTAAGTTTACAACCAAATCTTTAATGAGCCATAAACATTGTACCTTCCTAGAATCAAATGAAAACATATCTTTATAGGGTCTAGTGATGTACAACCCTAAGTTATCCATAACAATAATGGGCATCAAATTATGTGAAGCCCCTGTCAAATCAAGCATTGCATTATGTAGAACCATATCATGGATGTTGAAGTTGACATAAAAGGGGGGAACATCATCATTTACACTAGTCACATGAGGACCAAAAACAAACTCAGGAACGTCATCATTTATATCGAGAGAATCTTATGAATTAATATTTATTTAATAAGTCTTTGAACCCTTTACCATTGTAAAGATTCATTTTTTATATTTCTCATTCTTTAACAACTCAGTGAAAGGAATGAAGATTTTAGCTTTTCCTATCTCATTCTCCAAACAGAAAGGAGACTGAATTTTTTCCAAATCCTTCACATTTCCTTCTTCTTTTCCTTCATCACCTTTCTTAGATGCATCCTTCTTTGATCCCAATACTTTCTTAGGTTCAACTTCTTTTTTAGGCTCAATCTATTTCTGCTCAATTGCAACTTTCACTATAGGAGGTTTAGCAACAACTAAATTTTTGCGTCGAAGGTTATATTGTCTCTGGAAATCAACAACAATATTATTTTACCCTTATTGATATATCTTTGATTAAAACATCAATTGATTACTATCCCTTTCTTCCAAACATTCAGCATACCGATCATGCTCTTCCTTAGTTAGAAATACCTGAGCCTCTTCATCGTCAAAACGGTTAATCCGTTGTTGTTCAGTCTCTTCTTTATCTTACTCATATATGAAATTTTCAGGAAATGGAGCTCTGACTGCTGATTGTTCATATAGATTCCTTTAACAAGGCTGAGGTCCAAGTGGCCTTCTAAAATTAGGATTTCTCACTTGAGTTTGAGGTTCACCCCTAGGAGGGGTCAACTTATTGACCAATTTCTCCATTGTCTTTAACATAACAACAAATTTAGTGTTTGATGAAGAATATGGTTCCTCCTTAAATACTACTCTTCTCTTAGTCTTCATCTTTTCCTTTTTAGCCAGTAGATTTTCTACCACTCCTATAGCATTATTTTGCATAGCCTCCAATGTGGCATGATTCCTCTTTCTGAGTTTATAAGCTAGTTCAATATCAAAACCATCAAGATAGTGAAGTAGCGCTAAACCAAGGGGGGTTTAGTATCAACAGGGATTCAATTATAAACCCTATTGAACCTAGCTAAAATCTCATGAAATGTCTCCCATGTGAGTCAGTCGTGCATCCAGGTGGTCAAGGTTGTCTTGCATTTACCATTGGTTATTTTAGAGATCATTGAGGAATGTGATAATCTCATTTTGATTATCATTCTTTTCCTTAAGAAAGTGCCCTAATAATCTCTTCAATTTCCAGTGAAGGGCGACTAAGTGGATATATTATTTTCTCCTTCCCCTTGTGTTCCTAGGGTCTAGGAGCTAATGGGAGACTTCAATGATAAACTATGAGTCAAAAAATGATTTCCTTTTTGTACTTAACAACCTTTCAAGGAAACAAATATTTTCCTGGGTACTAGGGGGAGTTGTAGCTTGAAAGGTCATTGTCTTGACATGGTGAACCAATCAAGAGACCAAATAGAACAAACCTAATTAATCCACAAGTGCAACTTGGCAAAGGACCCAACCAAACCAAATGTGCAAGGACACCCAGAATACCCAAATAACCAATAATGACTACAAGTCCCCCCCTCCATGGTACCAGAGGGCCAATAGGTGAGATAAACTTCCTATAGGCTGGCGTAGAACACCCAAAACATTACTAACCAACTCATAACTACACCATTAGAATTCAAAAAGCACGAAGGGGAGACCATAGGCCTACAACTAAACCATTAGACAAAAACCACTTGATGGAAACCAATTGGGAGTACAAAAATCCAAATAGAGAAAACAAGACAGGCTAGTGACAACCTTAATCTGAGAGAGGAAATGAAACCTATAAATTATCTAGCAATCAACCTACACAAAAAGTAAGAACCATATGGGCCAGAAGCTCACAATTATCGTTGAATTCCCCCTAACGAAATTGGAGGTGCCCAACCACAGACCAACACTAAGTAGGTGACCCTTAAACTACTCCCCATCCATGCTAGACAAAGCATGAAAGTTTAATGCCCTCCTTAAACAAGAGGCCCTAGATTTTGGACCTACCTTTTCTAGCCAAAGATACGCATAAAAGATGACCACTCAAACTGGAAATTTCCACCATTGAAGCTGAGAACTAGGCTTGTAAGGATGCCTATGAAACTTCCCTACAAACTTTAGAGAATCCATGATATGCTCATCAACAAACCACCAAGGGGAAGCATCAATAGACCTAGAGCGGTACAAGCCATGAATTTAACATTAATATTGCACATATGGTGGGGGGGGCGTCATGCTATGCCACCCCCCTCATTAGTGTTCTTGGGATTTGGTGGGATGGAAGGCACCTCACTCAATCTCCCCATCACCTTTATCATCCAAACCCATTGGGGTACACCTTTCCTCTTCCATAATGGTAAACATTTGATCAATCTAGCTTAACTGATTGGAAGCAAGCCAAGGGAAGTTAGATTTCAAATCTCTTTCTTGACATCCCCAGTTGGCTAACAGATTTGTAGCCTTGTTCTTATTCCTATAGGAATGGGAAGTAATTACATATGGAATGGATGAAAGAAACTTTTGGATATGACAAATGAGTAGCTCCAATATCCAACTCTTTACCAGTTTAGATGCAGGAGCTCCATAAATGAGCTTTGGAGATGTAAAGATGATCAGTTGAGGATCTCCATTCAAGTTCAATTTTTTGAAAAATAGCTTCAATTTCTATCTATAACCCCCTCTTAAGAGCTATAAAGTAAAAATATATATTATTTGTTATACCACAGTTACACACGTACACCCTCAATGTTTTCCCTTTTGAATCTATAAATATACCTCCATCCTAGCCAAGCTTCAACTTCCTTTGAAAGTCCCATCAAAATTCAACTTAATAAAACCATGAGGACGGAGAGTAAAACACGATGGAGAAGAATTTGGAGGAGAAGGGGACCTAGATCTATCAAGGGCTATCATGGTGCTATAGTGGCTACAACCATCCTCCAAAATTTTGCCTACACTTTATTTTGGAGCCTCCCTTCTAAACCACAGCAGCTCATCTTACACTGATCCAGGTACTTGTGCTTCGATTGAGCCTTATTATTTTCATCTTGGCTTGTGTTTTCTCACTTAGTTATTTTTCTAACCCACAAGTCGATCTCTTGACTTGGTCCTTGACATTTCTGGGCTTGCCTTAGAGAACTACGCAATTCTTGAGGTAAACTAGCCTTGCTCTTGGGAATTGCACAGTCCTTACTACCAGTGATCCTTGAACTTAGGAAATGTACAATATTAGATGACAACCAACCTTGAGTTGGGAAATTGCACAGACATGAGACGCAACCCAGAGCCACTCAGCTCAGAAATTGTGTAGAACCCACTGTGCTTAGAAACTGCTCTGTGCATGAGCCAGAGAGTTGCTCGATCCTTCCCAGAATTGTGCAATCTTTCTGGGAAATGCATGGAATTTTTTCCTAAGAAAAGAAAAAAAATAGGTATCTATTTTTAGCAATCTGAAGGAGGCACTTGAGCTACTTTATAAATTTCCTCCAATTGCTACTTTTCCCTTGATTTTAGGCATACACATCAGAAACCCTAAATTGACCAAATCTATTTAATCAAAAATATTGAGCTTATTTTCACACTCGATCTTGGAGCTCTAGCAGTCTCGAGGAGATCAAGGAGCCTTTGGTGTGATAGTCGTCACTTTTCTGGGTGAGCTTTTCTTTTCTCATCTTTTGCCCCTTTTTCTATCGCTTTTTGTTGTTTAGCTTGTGAGAGTGTTGTTTCACTTGTTTCTTTGAATGACTTCTAGCGTTTTAACTCGTTTTAACTTGTTTTAGCTTGCAGAAGTATTGTTTCGAGTTTTAGATTACCTTTCCCAAGTGTCGCATGTGTTTTCCTATTTTTGCACCAACGGTCGTCGTTGTGATGACTCTCTTCACATGCTTCATTTTCCTTCAGTTTAATTTATTTATGCACTTGTTTCACATGGATGCATCAACACTCAAATTTGCACTCAGCATCACACCATCCTTAAGATCTGCTTGATTTTCACACTCCCCTTGGGCAAATCTAGGTCTCTTTGCCCAGATGTCACACTTCACTGCACGTACTGCACAATCTGGGAGCTCAAGGCCTCTGCCTTGGCTTTTGGAATTGCACAAAGCCTATCTTGGGCTAGCTCCAACTATGAACTATGCAGTTCCAGGAGCTAGACTCCCAGCTTGGTCACAAAGAATGTGCAATGTGCAGTCTCTCTCGGCCATGGCCCAGACTGAACTATGCATTGTGCAGTTCCAATCATCAATCTTCCTGAATGACTGCTAGGGTTGCATAATTCACAGTTCCCACAGTCATCCAGGGACCTTTGTCACCCAAAATTTCACAATCTTTCCCATCATGAGCTTGACTTGTTGCTTGCTCTTGTCTTGAAGTTGCTTTGGCTTTTAAGCTGACATTTTCTTGCCATGAGTGTAATCTCTGTCCCACAGGGACAATAGTTTTTTATCATCTCTCTAGCACTTACAGTTAACATGACATCCAAGTGATTTTCATCAAAGGAACTACTGAGAGAAGTATTGGGGAAGCAATTGAGAAGATATTAGTTGATCTACCAGTTTATGTAGATAGTCAGTTGTTCATTGAGAAGGGTACAACACTGGCATTGCAGCAAATCCAAGATACTTTTGCAGAGAACTTCAAGGAATACTTAGAGGACCGACATGTTTATCTTAGTATCCAGAGGTCATGTTTATACAAGATTGCATGCATGTACCCCACCTTCCCATGTGCGTGTATTATCAGCTGGATTTTCTCACACACAGATGAACAGACTATGACACTGAGTAGTGTCAGTGGGAGAGAGCTTGCCACCTTCAGGGCAGATAAATTTCAACAGATGTATCATTTTCCCGAGACGGTGAAGCACATGGACTTACTTTTCTGTGCCACCCATAACTTTGTGAACACTAGAGATATTGTCAAATGTTGGGTGAAAGTGTCATCAAATTTTAAATAAACACCCACTCATGTTTACAAGACAATGTCCCTCAATAAATCTTACTAGTTCTTGATCATCTTTGCCTATAGAATATATGGTCAAGAGAACACATAAAACTTTCCTAAAGGCTGGGTAGTGATACTGGACTAGTTGGTGAGTGATGGGAAGCCATTCAACTGGTAATATTTGTTGGCTCACTAGTTGAAGATCCATGTGACTAACGCTTGAAATCCTCCCAAGAATGAGAAAGAAAGGTTTTACAGGTTTGCATAATTACTTGATGCAATTTGTGCCCAACAACAATTCCCTAGCATGAGTTGGACATGGACACCAAAAGAGACTACCATCAATATCTATTGCAATTTTATTTCTAACTACAGCTATTGAGGAGTGATGGCAAGGGTATCTGACCATTTTATCATCCCGTTGTACAAGCTTATCAAAGTGTTTGGCGAAGAGAAGCCTCTGCATGTTCTACCAAGATATGCCACTGACAATTTGATCATGCAAGAGGTTTCATATCACCTCGCTACAGGGTTATCACTAGGACTGCCTAGGCTCCATGACCCACTCTTCTTTTGCGGATCAGGTTATATGAGATTAAGAGCTTGAAAGATGTTCAAGTTGAAGCTAAGGAGATAATGAAATTTGAGTTCGACACCAAACACTTTAATACGTAGGATCCCCATGGTATTTGTAAGGACCATTGTGCAAGAGTGTACTTTCCATGGATCCACGGGACATGTCATTGGCAATAGGAGGACACTTGGAGGTATTGTTACAATGTCTCCAATCTCCATGAGCCAGTCAGTATAGAAACAACTTGGAAGGCTACTCTGCAAATAACAGCAGTTCTGGAAGCAACCCGAACAACAACAATAGGCAGCAATCCAGTGCAGGACAAGGGAAAGAGGAAGGTTGTTTAAGACCTACAGGGAGAGTAAAGTTGTAAGATGAAGGAAAATCTTATCTTTGAGAAGGAAACTTTGGTAGCGGAAGCAAAGAGGGAGAAGATAATGAGGAGAGCAGAGTAAAGGAAGAGGGAAAAGCAGAGGCGGTAGGAAGTATAACTGAAGTTGCAGGAGACGGAGAATAAGTAGAAGGAAGAACAGGAACCGAGGAGGAGAGATAGAGAAGACAACCAGAAGTAGGAAGAGGAACAAAGGCAAGGTGTGATGACAGAGAAAGTAGTGCCTATATAGGTTTATGAGCCAGAACGACCAGTAGCTGAGGAAAAGGGTGAACAGATGCAGGATCAAGAGCTTGCTCAGCAGATTGACCAACTGATTGAAGTAACATACATGGAGATGGAACAAGAGCCACAAAATGAAGATACTAACCTAATTTTAAGAGAACAACTGGTCATCTTTAAGTATCCACCACCTCTAGTGTCAAAACCTGTCCCGAGTGAGCAAGAATATACTTTTCTCCTTGATGATGATCTGGTCATGGATGTGTACAATCTATCATTTGATGAGTTGCAGAATAATATTGTACAGGCATGAAGGAAGCACTTTCAAAATGATCACACATCACCTGCATTTCATAAAGGAAAGGGTGATAGTGTTAGACACTAGGAAGCATCCAAATACCCTTGTCGAAGCCATCTTGGCCTATGTGGGAGCAACAAGCTCAAATGTGAAGCACCGGACAACCGAGAATGAACAACTAGAAAATAAATTCTAGGCTGCCATGCGAGAGGCATAACAACTTCGATCATCAACACAAAATGTAGTTTCCACATTGGGGGAGATGAGGAAATTGATACTCACTGAAGTATCAACACTTAAGGGTACCATGTGAAACCTCTATGACCGATTTGTCACCTTTCAAAAAGCAGTTGTCTATGTGCATGGCCTACAACAAAAGAGTAAAGAGTGTTAGGTCCCTATACTACTAGTGTAACCCCTTATTGTTATTAGTGAAAGCCCCTTTTTATATTGTTGTGCCCATGTGTTCCCCATATTTTTATTATTGTGCCCCATAGAAGCCCACTATTGTTATTGTTGTGCCCTTACATTATTATTGTTATGTCAGCTCTGATTATATTATGACCCCTTAGAATAAAGGAGGTCTTGTCATTTGTATCATCCAAGAATTGCTCATTTTTGTAATGTAAAGGAGGTTGCCCCATTGAAGAGGATGATTTTTAAGTCATTGATCTATCTTTTCTCTCTTTTTGTGAGCTGGTTTCATAACATTTGGTATCATAGCTTTGGATTCTAGGGTTTCGCTGCTCCAAATAGGTCATCATGGGATTTTCTCTATCAATTTTTCGCTACGAAGTTTCAAAAGCTAAAAACAAAACCCATTTGAGCCAAAATCATTCTGAACCTCGAGCATGAATTTCAGATCTTTTCTCAATATGTTTTTGGAGATATGATTTAAGGAATTTAGGGTTTTTGCAAGCTCTAGAATTCCATCTCAAACAGGTCATGGTGGAATTTTCGCTATAATTATTTTTCTATGAAGGTTCAGACTCTGAAAGTAAAGCCTGTCTGAGCTGAAATCTTGGTGAAGCTCGGGCCCTAAGTTAAAATCTTGTTTCACTATATCGTCAGAGATATGGTCCAAGACATTTAGGATTTTTACAGGCTCCCGAATTACAACCCAAACATGTGACCTTGGGAAAATCATCATAACTTTCCCTTTGAGCATTAGATTAAAATTCCGTAAGAAGTTACAGAAAGAACACTAGCTTTAATTCTCTGTGTATAATTTTTAGGTTTAACGATCAAAACAGTGACAGGTGGCATTCCGTACAAGTTCTCTGTACTGAAAAAGCATATAATCAAGTCATCTTGGGATATTAGGCATAACTCTTTCTTGGAGAATCCAATTTCAATCAAACTTGTGGCATTGGAAGGAGGATGCAGAGGGATATTGCAAGTCACAATTCCAAACATTGGAGATCCAATCTTTGAGAGATACAAAATATTCAAGATCTAGATCCTAAAAGAAAGAAAAAGAATGACTCGAATCAAGAAAATAGAAACACCTAGTAATCAAAATTGGATGGATGATTTGAAGAATGCGACCGAAGCTAAGATAAATATTTTTATATATGCCATGGAAGCTGATATTGATGGTATGGAATAATATTGGAAGAAATGCATGGAACATTTGAAGAAAGACATGGAAGGTTTGAAGGAAGGTGGGACAAAGATGTTATAAGAAAGGCCTCCTAATGGCGAAAAAGGTAGTAGAGGAAACTCATGATGAGAACAAAAGTAATGTTAATTATGATTTCATAGAATCTAACATTGGATTGAAGACCCAACATATTCCAAAGATAGATATGAGGAAGTTTGATGGCAAGGATCCTGTAACATGGATACTACAGATGGAGAAATATTTTGATCGACATAATGTGAAAAACACACAAAAGTTACGTATTGCATCTCTAAAGAGCAACACCTTCTTTAGCCAATTGATAAATCTCAAACAAAAGGGTTCAATGGCAGAGCACATTGAGGACTTCAAAAAATTGAATATAAGGGTAAATGATATTCCAGAGAAGCATAGGGATGAACTCTTTATAGGGACTTTAAATGATAACATCTAACATGAGGTTCACATTTGGAAAATTGAAAGCAAAATTATGACAACAAGGAAGCCTACCACTCATAACTATAAATATGGAATTGTAGTTGCTCCTAGCCTTTCACCACCTACAAGGTTGACAGCAAAACAATTGGAAGAAAAAAGAGCAAAATGGCTTTGTTACAATTGTGATAGAAAATACACTAAAGGTCATAAGTGTGCTTAGAAGAAATTAATTTACATAAATGGTGAAGAGGAGCAAGAAAAGGAACAATAAACGTCAAAAGAAAAGGATATACACCAGGAAACAATCCCATAGAAAGAAGAAATCAATCTGAACATATCTTGTAATGAATTGAAAGGAATTACCACTCCTCAAACTCTCAAGATAGAAGGGCATATCAAGAAGAAAAAGGTAATAGTGTTGATTGATTCGGGTAGTACCCATAATTTTATTCATTGTAAGATAGCCAAGGAATTTAATTGCTTCCTATATATATCAAGAAGAAAAAGGTAATAGTGTTGATTGATTCAGGTAGTACCCATAATTTTATTCATTTTAAGATAGCCAAGGAATTGAATTGCTTCCTATATCCAACACCAGAGTGTCAAGTAATGGTTGCAAATGGAGAAACCACAAATTTCTCTGGAAAGTTCCATAATATCAAGCTACCATGGGAGAATGTGTCTTGAATAGTTCAATTCTTTCCATTCTAATGGGTGGTGCTGATGTTGTACTAGGAGTCCGATGGCTACAATCTTTGGGCATGATAGCTTTTAATTTTCAATAAATTTTCTTGAAATTTCTTTGGGAAAGAAAGGAATTTGAATTAAGGGGTATCGCAAGGAAGCCGAGAAAGATAAACAGCTCTAACAGCACGACAAATCTTCTAAAGAAAGAACAACAGGGCGTAATTGTACAATTATGTTCACTAGAGGTCCCCACATCGAAATCATTTATTTCTCCAGATCTCCAAAACGTTTTGGACAATCATTCCAAGGTATTTGATACTTCCAGAGGCCTCCCACCTATTCGTGATCATGATCATGCTATTCATTTGATTCCAGGAAGTGTTCCCCCAAACATCAGGCCTTACAGATATCCATATGCCCAAAAGAGTGAAATTGAACGTATGGTGGCAGAAATGCTAGAGATTGGTATAATTCAACCTAGTAAAAATTTTCTCTCTACTCCATTGGTATTGGTACACAAGAAGGATGGATCATGGCACATGTGTCTGTATTATAGGGAGCTCAACAAGCTTATTATTAAAGATAAATTTCCCATTCCTATCATTGATGAATTATTGGATGAATTACATGGAGAAATTTACTTCACCAAGTTGGATCATCATTCAGGATATCATCAAATCAGAATGAAGACTGAAGACATTTCAAAAAAAACATTTAGAACTCATGAGGGTCATTATGAATTTTTGATCATGCCTTTTGGCCGTACCATTACACCTTCTACATTTCAAGGTTTGATGAATTCCATTTTCAAACCCTTCCTTAGAAAAATTGTGTTAGTATTTTTTGATGATATACTAATCTACAACAAGTCTTGGAAGGATCATGTTCAACATGTTGACAGGGTGCTCAAACTATTGGAGGAGAAACAATTATATGCAAAAAGCTCCAACTGTTTCTTTGGAGTACAAGAGGTGTAATATTTGGGTACTCGGTTAGCTCATAGCTCATCTTATCATCCTCAATCTAATGGGAAAACTGAGAAAGTGAAAAAATGTTTGGAAGGATATCTTCATTTCTTTGTATATGATAAACAAACGAAATGGAACAAGTGGTTTCCGTTGTCTGAATGGTGGTATAACGCTTCCTTCCATGCTGCAGCAAAAATGACCCCCGTTATGGCAATTTATGGATATCATTCACCGTACATCACATCATCTTTAAAAGAAAATTCTAAGGTTCAAGAAGTGGAAGATCACATCGAGCATCAACAAAAAGTTCTTAAACTATTAAACGATAAACTCACTTTGGCGCAGAATAGAATGAAACAACAGGCATATCAACATCACAACGAAAGAAGTTTTGATGTAGGTGACTGGGTATTTCTACGACTACAACCATACAAACAAATATCTCTCAAGCAAGCTAAGAAGGATAATAAATTACCACCAAAGTATTATGGTCTATACAAGGTGTTACAAAATATTGGTACTATGGCATACAAATTGGAGCTCCCTGCATCTTCCCGAGTGCACGCAGTTTTTCATATTTCATGCTTAAATAAGATTATATGTGAGAAGATCCCAGTTCAAACAATATTGCCAGAACTTGAAAAGGAAGGAAAAATCATATTGGAACTAAAAGCAATCACAAAAACAAGAAATCGACAACTACGAAATCTATAAGTTTTATAGTATATCATCAAGTGGAAGAACTTACTCGTTGAAGATTCCACATGGGAGGATGAGAATTTTATACATAAGCATCCAGAACTACTCAAGCATTGAGGACAACACCTTTTGAAGGAGAGGGGCATATTAGGTCCCTATATTACTAGTGTAACCCCTTATTGTTATTAGTGCAACCCCCTTATTGTATTATTGTGCCCATATAGTCCCCATGTTGTGATTATTATGCCGCATAGAAGCCCATTATTATTATTATTATTGTGCCCCTGCAATATTATTATTATGTATGCTTTAATTGTATTGGGACCCCTTAGACTCTTATATATAGAAAGGAGGTCGTGTCATTTGTGTCATTGAAGAATTGTTCATTTGTGTAATATAAAGGAGGTTTCCCCCTCAAAGAGGTTGATTTTGAAGTCATTGATCTATCTTTTTGTGTGCTAGTTTCATAACATATGAACAATGAGATCTTAATATATGTGACGAATTTATAAGCTAATTCAATAAAATATTTAATTAAATTAGTTATCTTTCTCTGTGTTAACTTCATAGTTACACGATAATCTACATTGTCATGTCAATTATGAAATCTCTACAATCACATATACTAGTAGCATTCCCAGGATAGATAATAAGTTTATTAATATTTATTTTCAATTTTAGTTATTGTTGGCAGGGAAAATTTTATGGGTTAATATTCGCAAGTGGGCTAATTATCCATGCCTTTTCCAAAAAAAGTATTTTCCAATTTCCATTTTTTCTAAAATGATTCGCCCAAATTTTGTAGTACACAATTATTTTACCTTAAAATAGCCAAAATATTATTTTGGCTGATATAAAATCATTGGAAATCTAAAAATTCCTACAAAAATATCACCAAAAATTTTACAATCTGCATATTAGGGACTAGTAAGATTCGTCAAGGTTTCTAAACTTTAAGATAAACATCCATCCTTAAAATTTTCCATGTTGTTGGGTGTTTTAATTGTATGCTAAATCCCTGTCAATTAATTTGTCAACCTGGGGGGTTCGTAAACTTAGAAGCAAATCAAAATATTTGGGACCTGAGATGAAACTGTTGTAGAAAGTTTGTTTAGAATGGAAATGCATATTACAAATAAGTTTTAAGTTTTAAAGAAACTAAAAAGTCTCTGATTCAAGATGCACATTAGGGGGTTTTTGAGGTCTAAAATGGGCCTCCTAAAGAAATTATAAAATAATAGTGGAAATAATAAAATAAGATTAGATTACATCATCAAATTTTAGAGGGGAAAAAGATAAAACAATTTTTTCAACTCGTATTTTCAACTTATTTATGTATGGGTTTACTCAAATTTCGAGCGAAAACACTCATTGGATGCAGAATTTTATTCCTTATCCAAGGAGTACCCATGTTGCATACTTTCAATGAACCCTCCTAGAACAAAAAAGAGAAATACATGAAAAACGTGATTGCAAACACATTTTTCATGTATTTCTCATTTTTCGAGTAGTAGGGTCCATCGTAAGTATGCAACATGGGTACTCCTTGGATGAGGAATTAAATTTTACATCCAATGAGTACTCCTGCTCGAAATTTAAGTAAAAACTTAGGGAGATAAGTTGAAAATACGAGTTGAAACATTAGTTTTATTATTTTGTTATTTTTTAATCTTTGTACTTTTATTCCAAAAACGGTGAATCATCCCCCATGGTTGACATCGTCATCTTGATTCCTATTGGTTCTTATAAAGTTTATTTTGATTGTACATTTTTCTTAGGAGACCCATTTTAGACCTCAAAAATCCCCTAATGGTAAGCGAAGTAAGAGAATCCTAACTGAGGAGGACCTGGTTATCCTTCCCTACAGTATTGTCCTCAAGAAGAGAAACTAAAGAGCAATAGTTTTTAATGTGTAGAAAGAAAGAGAAGAGGCTCCTAACTTAGGAGGTCCTGGTTGTCCTTCCTCACAGTTCTACTTCAAAAACATTACCATTTCATCTAAGAAAGCATATAAATGAAAGCAAGTAAATATTGTTTTCAATTCAGTTCTTAGCTCATGGAGAAGAGTCTCTTGTTCAAGAGTCTTGATTGTCCTTCTCACATAAAAACTAGCTACTAAAAGGAAATCAATATTAACATAAATTTAATATAAGAAAGCATATAAGAAAGTAAATCTTGTTTCAGATCAATCTAGCTCATGGAGAAGAGTCTCTTGTTCAAGAGTCCTAGTTGTCCTTCTCACATAGAAACTAGCTACTGAAAGGAAATCAATCTTCACATAAGAAAACACACTTGTAGAAAGTAAATCACACCGATGTTGAAAATGCAACAAGATGATGGAGCTTAGTGAAAAGAACTCACCTTCACTAAGTGGGCCCGCAGGCTATTTTTGTCACAAAGTCTATTTTTAGACATATGGATCATGGTCTATGAGTTGCGGGATGTTATTTGTGGATGATTGGTCATGTTGGTAAAAATAGATGGACCTCTATTTTTAGACATATGGGCGGAGTCTATTTTTAGACTGCCAGGCTAAAAATAGAACAGTCGAATAGTATTAGCTCTTAATGATATTTGGACTATAAACATTATCTTATTCTCTTGGAGCACTTTAGTTCGAGCTACAGATGTGGCACATGCAACTGCCAGAAGGAAATATGTTTTTCTTATGGGTTACTTGAGCTATTGCATGAAGGACTTCATTAGAACCAAGTGGTTGAGTTTTGGTGGAGTGATGAGAGTGAAGGATTGTGTTTAGTTTGAACTTAGTTGACTGTTATATTTGTCTAACTACAAAACAATAGGATGGTGGTGGATTAGTTATTAATAATTCACTAATTATTAACTATGAATCACTGAGAAATACATGTTAACTCAGTGCAAAGGACAGTTCAATGGAGACAAGTGTTAGAGATGAGTGAAAGGGCAAGACAATTGTCAGTTGTGACTATAGTTGTGCATGTGATTTGCACAATCAATGGATTGAGTATTGCCAATGAGGATTGCGTGGTATAGGCAAAGGGAATATGAATTTGGAGCTGATTCTCATTCCATTCTCATGCAGGATTGCGCAGTGGAGGCAGGGAAGCAGCGGAGGAGATTTGAGCCAGTGACTTGATTCAGATCTAAGTTAGTTTGTGTGTAACAGGTGGAGATAGTACTGAGTACTTGTGAGGAGTATTGTACTATGTATTGTTACATGTTCTCAATCAATATAATATACAGATAGTTGGGGGTTTTCAAATGTATGCTTTCCCCGTGATATACTGTGTTGATATGTGTGATTGATGTTTCAAGGTGCGCATGTGATTGTTTCTTAATTCCGCAAAATTGATGATCAACGTAGAAGAGGTTATGTATTATGCATGACTCCGCAAATAGTGTATAATCAGGATAATCTCTGTAAATAAGTGTTATATTATTCAAAATTTCTACATGGTATCAGAGCCAGTTGATTTGTAAAAAATGTTCTACAGGATATCAAAGCGAGAGTTGATTATTGGATCTATTATTCAGAAAGTGTTTACATTTTATTTCTTCAGGCAGAGTCTGTAATCGGGCCAGGTAGCCTCTGGATTCATCCTTCTTTTGGAAGGTGAGATATCTGGTGAATGCCCATACAGTCGATCTCTGTACGAGAAATACTTTGTTCTCACGAATTTTAGATCAGAAACAGTTGAGTTTTGAGTTGGTGGAATTTGAATTTGCAGCAGTGTTTTCTTGGTGTCAAAGTTGAAATGTCTTTCAATGGATTGTGATTCAAGTATGCCCTTGAGGGCAGCTCTAACTCTATTGCATGGAAGTACAGGATGGAGGCGGCATTAGATGATAATGGGTTGAAGGAGTTCATAGATGTGGATGTCCCAAAACCTACTGATGCTGCTCAAGTCGGGGATTAGCAAAAGAAGATATCAAAGTGTCGAAGGATTCCGTTGGAGGGCGTGAGGGATCACGTTGTGTCCAACCTCCATAGAAAGGCTTCTCCATACTTGATGTGGAAAGCGTTGACAGATCTATTCCAAAGCAAGAGCGACCAGAGGAAGTTGGCGCTCAAGGATAAACTCATAAACATTAAGTGTGAGAATGGAGACAGTATGCCCAAGTATCTAACAAAGTTCACCCAATGCCGGGATGAGCTGGGAAGTGTGGGGGTGACTGTCGATGATGTGGACTTGGTGAGCTTGGCTCTCCTTGGTCTTCCGAAGAGTTGGCATTCCTATCAGGACTCTGTCAATGGTCGGGAGAAATTGCCAGGATGGGAGAGACTTTGGTCGGATCTTGTGCAAGTGGAGATCAGGCGGAATACCAGGGACAGATCTTCATCAAAGGCATCTAACGAAGAAAATTGCACTTTGGCTTCCAAAGCAAAGAAGGGGAAGAACAAGAAACCTTCTTATTTCGGTGCGAAAGGCAAGAAGCAGGACATGTCAAGGTGAAGTGCTTTCACTGTCACCAGCACGGACACTATGCCACAAATTGTCCGCAGAAGAAGAAAAATAAGCAAGTTGTTAGATCTGTAGTGGGAGAGGCCTTAGCCTCGCAGTTTGAGCTGGATTTTTCGCTAATCGCATGCTTGGTATCAAGTGTGATGGGACCGGTATGGTTCTTGGGCAATGGTGCATCTTTTCACATGACAGGAGATAGAGATTTGTTTTCTAATCTGGATGAGAAAGATCTTGGAGTGCACATCGAGATGGGTAATGATGGTAGATACAGTGCGATCGGTATCAGTACCATTTCCTTTGAGAGGGAGTCTGGTAAACCCTTCGTATTGAAGGAAGTGATGCATGTTCCAGGATTGAAGAAGAATCTTATCTCTGTGGCGATGTTAGAAGACAAGGGATATGATATTGTTTTCAGCGAGGGAAAGGCTTTCCTGCGCAGTGAGACAACTGGAGAAACCTGGAAGATAGGGGTTCGAGTCAAGAACCTTTATCAATTACATGTAGATGGTTGCGCAGCAATGGCATGCAAGGCAGAAGGAGTGGTGAGCTGGGATGATGGCGAGCTGTGGCACTGGAGATTGGGCCACCTTCACCATGGAGCTTTGAAGATACTGCAGTAGATTTCTATTGGGCTTCCTAAAGGCACTCTTGCGTAGTCAGATCAGTGCAAGGGGTGTACTTTGGGAAAATTTGTGAAAGCAACATTTCACGAGAAGGATAGTCATGCCACGACGATCCTTGAGAGAATTCACACAGGCGTGTGTGGACCTTTCTTAGTAGCTTCGACGGAAAAGCACAAGTACTATGTGATCTTTGTTGATGATTTCTCTTGAAAGTGTTGGATCTTCTTCATGTAGAAGAAGAGCGAGATATACTCAAAGTTCTGTGAGTTCAAAGCACTGGTCGAGAAGGAATAAATGAAGAAGGTGAAGGCTCTTAGGAGTGACAATGGTGGTGAATTCATCTCTGGTGAGTTCAAGGACTTCTGCAGAGCAGAAGGGATTCGAAGAGAGCTCATAGCTCCCCATAACCCACAATAGAACGGGGTTGTTGAGCGGAAGAACAGAATGATCGTGGGTGCTACACGAGTGATGTTGCATGATCAGGGCCTACCCCTTCACTTGTGGGCGGAGGCATGCAATACTACAGTATATGTGCAGAACTGTTGTCCTCACAAGATACTTGGAATGAGTACACCCGAGGAGGCTTATTCTGGTAAGAGGCCTGATATTTCCCATTTGAGGATTTTTAGTTCTCCTGTTTACATGCATGTGACGAAGGATGCCAGGAAGAAGCTGGAGCTGAACGCAGAGGTTGGGATATTTGTGGGGTACACTGATACGCCCCACAACTATCGTGTGTATTTGCTGGACAGTCGCAAGACTGTTGTGCGATAGGATATCAAATTTCAAGAGGAGAAAGCCATGAAGTGTTCGCTTGAGAGGGAGCCACCCTTGCATCCAGATGAGGAGCTATTAGTTCCTAAGGATGAGCTTCAGGATGTGGATCAGCCACAAGATGAAGTTCATGGAGTGGAAGAGACCACTCATGTAGCAACAACCATTAGAGGGCGAAAGCGCACTACAGAAGCTAAGCGACTGGCTCAAGATGCAGAGAAGGTTGTAGGACCACCTACAGCACAGCGCAGACAGGGACAGTCACCTGATCGGTACACTGGATATATGGTTCTTGTGAGTAAATGTGTTGTGACTGAGCCATCCTCTTTCGAGGAAGCTGTGGAGGATCCCGCATGGGTAATGCCATGGTGGAAGAGTATGATTCAATTGTCAGAAACAGTGCATGGGAGATTGTCCCAAGACCAGAGGGGAAATCAGTGGTGGGTTCGAGGTGGATCTACAAAGTGAAGTAGGCAGCTGGCGGGAGTGTGGAGAAGTACAAGGCAAGATTTGTTGCCTGAGGCTTCTCACAGATAGAGGGGATCAATTATGAGGAGACCTTTGCACCTGTCACAAGGTATTCTTCCATACGGACGGTTCTTGCTCTCTCAGCGTAGATGGGGTGGCACATTCATGAGATGGATGTGAAGACTACGTTCCTCAACGGAGTCATTGAGGAGGAAGTGTACATAGAGCAGCCCGAAGGTTTTGAGATCTTCAGCAGCGAGTCACATGTGTGTAGGCTCAAGAGAGCGCTATATGGGTTGAAACAAGCACCTCGTGCTTGGTGCACATCAGGATATGGATTGTGGTACAGACAGGAGGATGAGGTGAAGCTATGTGGCTTCAAAGATGCAGATTGGGCAAGGAGCCCAATGGACGACATCAGGTACCATCATATCAGAGATTATGTGCAGCGGAGAATCATGTTACTTTCATATATTCCCACGAAGGATTAGGATGATGATATCTTGACGAAGGTGCTCACTAGGAGAAAATTTGAATACCACAGAGACAGGATAGGGGTTGCAGATAATCCATATCTTGTTGAGAGGGAGTGTTGAAAATGCAACAAGAAGATGGAGCTTAGTGAAAAGAAGTCGCCTTCACTAAGTGGTCCTACAGGCTATTTTTGGCACAAAGTCTATTTTTAGACTATGTCTATTTTTAGACATATGGATCATGGTCTATGAGTT
>APFE031141991.1:0-10076 GCA_000404065.3 Pinus taeda | reverse complement strand
TAAAAGAAAATGGTTTTCAACTAAGAGATCATATGAATAACCAACATACTTCCTTATCCCTGAGATGCATTGAACCAATGCCCAATTTTCCCGTAAACAACTCCCTTATAGCTTCACTCTCATATCCTTTCCCTCCATAGTCGCTCTTAGGGATGCCAAGCAATTATACTCCCATATTAATTTTTAATAATTGACTGTAGCTAACCTACATTTCTCCCAAAAGGAAGGCCAAACCTCATTTTTGGGGGCTTCAATCATTTTCCCTAGGATATTTCTTCTAAGACAGACCCTCCACCCCACTTTCCTCCTCCGAATGTTACTTATGATGGTTAATGAGATGCAATATACTCATATTGTTCTACATTCATAGGGGCGTCCATGCCACCTCTTCCATTTAATGTAATCCCCTCTATAAGGTGGCAGACACAACTAGCAAGTCCACTAATCTCCTCCATTTACACCCACATTAGGGAGCCCCCATGGGCTATACTTATTAACATATTGTTACGTATTAATATTAATATGTTCTATATGTTTAGATTAATAATATAATAATGTTGGGTCCTTCTTTTTTGAAGGAATAGAAGTTGTGGAGGAAATTTTGGACAATGTTGTCGAAATTAGACCACCAGAAATGAAAGTGGTAATGGAATACTTGCTTTGGGACTTGTGCGAAGGAAACAAAGGCCACGAGTCGAAGAAGATGGAGCCTACTTTGATATATTCAAATAGAGAACCAAGGTAGCTAACCTATATATTGGAAATCCATGGATTAAGTGAGTGAGGGACCAAACACAAGATCAAGCGAATGTAACTATGAAACAAGTTAGGCGATGCTACAAAGTTTAGATCCTATTTCAATCTTAGACAATGTTGTATAATTTGGACTTTGCTGCAAAGTTTTGATTTTTTTGTAATATTTGGAATCTCAGCTATATGAGAGAAAGAGCGCTTACAGGCAGATATGAACATGTAATGACTTGTTTTGATACTTATTTTGAATTTTAATATCTCTACACAAGTCTATAATGTTTCACAAGATGTAATGGAGAGATTTTGGTGTAATTAGGCTCTGATGTTTTAATAATAAAAGTAGAACGGGGTCTTTTCTAACTGTTTATATGTTTTGCACCCCCGTTTAAAATTCTCTACATATGGTTACCTTTTGTTAAAATGAATGTATAAATGGTTGTGCAAGTTTTCTATATAGCTAAATCCAAATCACCTACACCTTTTTATGGTTTCAGCTCACCTTGGGTGAAACACACCTTTGATTCAAGGGAGTGAAAATGTCAGCAAAATTCTACACTACATGAAAACCTTTTTTGGCACCCTAGGTCGAACCCTAGGTCAAACTTCAATTAAACTTTTTTACCAACAAATGATTGTGTTTCTAGGACCTTGAGCTTCCTAAGGGGATTTATATCACACGACCAAGGTATATTCATCATATCCAAAAATGGTGGCATGAGAGATTTGATTATTTTACTTTGCAGTAGGAAGAATTGAGACAATAGGATCTAAATTGGGTCAAAGGATAGGTTTTGTACACTGAACCTCCTTGTGACCAATACGAGATATTTTTGGGAAAGTTCCCCGAGGAGTTAGAAAATTGATTGACTCGACTTCACCATAAATCAAGTGTTTCGGTACAACCAAGGTTGCGCAGAACTTGGACTACAACTGATTTGGTTGACTTCATCGTTTGAATAAATATCTAACAAGAGTTGTTGAATTTTGGATTAACGTGAATATTGAAAGCTATATCATTGAATTTGGGATTGATAAGAAACAATTGTTCTCTTGTGTAGAAGCCATATTCAAATTTGGGTTATGAGGACAGTTGCTAAAAGATATTCCTCCCCGTATTAAAATATTTTTGGTTGAAGACGACTTGTTGGTGTTTCCACAAGATCAAATGGAAGCTTAAAATTTTAGTACTAGGGGAATGGATTATAGGAGAGGAATGTCATGCATATGCGGGAGAATGAGGAAATTATTATAATATATCAAGAAGAGTGATGGAAGGTGAGATACTTCAAATCATTGCAATGGGAAAGAATAGTTGACGAGTGGCAAGAAAGGAAGTTGTGGGAAGTTAGGGTTAGAAAAAGGGAGTTGCAATGCATAGGGGATATTGTAAAATTTTTGGTGGTGCAAAATAAGGAAATGGAGACTCTGTAGTGGCAGAATGGAAGTGAGGGAGAAGGTTCTCTTTTCTGGAAAAAGAGGAGCTTCCAGTGGTTGTGAAGTGGAGTGTTTAGAAGTGGTTACTCGAGTATGTGAGGAATCAAAAGGATGTCAGACACATGAGCCAACATTTCTGCCGATTATGTTATCAGATGAACAAAAACCATTAGATGATGATCTACATTTTGCAATAAGGTGGATTTTATTTGAGGATGATTCAGTACTAGAATATAGAACCCTGTAACATGGTAGAACAACTCCTCTCCCTAACCTTCCCTTGGTGCCATATCAAAGTCCTGATCTTCTCTTTCTAAAGGTATACAATTTTATTAATGTTTAGTTATTCCATAAGGGTAAAGGTAGTTTTATTGGTGTTAGTCAAGCAAGTTCAGCTTGTTGTTCTCAACTAGGTTCCCAAGGATTCATACTTTTTTCTTCAAAATAGTCAAATATGGCCAAAATTGTAGCTGAATCACTTACTAGATACCCAAAGTTCGTAGGAAGGGGGTTGAAGATGTTGAAAAACACTGGTATTTATGTGAAGTTGTTTGGAGAGCTTTTCAGACACTTGACGCTACTAAGATTATTTAATTTCAAACTATGCTATGGGATAGAGCATTTAGATGGTTTATAAAATGGATCGATGCTAACCCCAATGCTAGTATAGATTTGGTTAAAAATGAATATATTCAAGAATTTAAGTTATGTCGCCAAATCAACAAGGATTGGCGAAATTATTAAATATTCACCAATGGGAGGGGAAATCTACTTAACAATGTAACAACATTTTAAAGGTGCTAAAGGTGCTATCAACAAATTTTGTTATCCCATTGATTCACATCATCAAAGAGATTTATTCATTAAGGCCCTATTACCAATGACTCACATTCTATTGTCTTAGTAGAAGATTGATACACTTCATGATTCCTTGGAACAAGCGATGCAGATAGAGGCTATGGCCTGTTATCCAAAAAACTGTAGAATTTTTATTTATTCAACAGATCCTGCTATTATGGGCCTTCATAATAATATTTCTACCTTGATAGAAAAACTAAAAGATCTTGCACCTTTATAGTCCGTGAGACCTCATATTTTGTGTACACACTGTCATGTTGAAGGACATCATGTTACAAAGTGTTAGCGAATGAGGGGGTTGGGACTATCTAGTGCTCCTATGGGACCTCCTCCATCGGAATCCCCTAGAATTATGAAAATCTTCTATGCTCTTCCTTTTTTAGGTCATATGCAATTCTAGCCATTTCCAAATCCTCAAGGTATGTCTTTGAATGATTATTGTGATATATTTCAATGTTTTGTTCATTTACCTCATCTATGTCCTATTCTACAAAGTACTCCAATTTTCCTAATAACTTATTCTATGAGTTTTTTGGATCACCTAATCATCATATGAATCAATGTTGGTCCTTAGATACTCTAGTTGACCACCTTGATCATTCAAACTTTCATATTAATAAGACTCCTCGAAGATGAGCAGGGGGAGCTCCAAGAGGAGGAAGATCAGGCGAAAGAGGCCAATTAGGTGTTATGACTATGATAAGGAAGGACATGTTGTGAGAGAATTCACTATGCCATGAAGACCTTGGTGTTCATACTATTGAGTGAATACCCATGCAACTGAAGATTGTCCTGAACTTATTGCTCGGTGGGAGGAATGAAACCAGGCTAAACAAGCCAATTCATTTTGTGAAGACCCGCAGGATCCTAGTCCTACAATTCAACCCAATATAAATGTTGTTACAAGGGGAGGGAAGAAGAATGGAGCTGATATTGGGACTCTTGATCAGCCATCCATTATAGGACTTACATCTCCAATGAAGTCTTATCATCTAAATCAACACAAGGAGTACTATAGGGATGTAGTTGAACTTTTCCAATTATTGATTTCTTCATAAGGATATCACAATGAACAACATGAGAAAGTAAAGGTACATGAGCAGAAGCATTTTCTAGAACCTTTCCAACCAATAATGAATTGGCTTAAGTTATTTCTACAAATTATGAATGATGGAAAACTCACAGGTCAGTTGTGGAAAAAGTTAAAAACTATTGTTAAGGATGATTTTTCTTCTGAAGAACTAATGTTTACAAATTTAACTGAGGAACATTCCAAGTGGGTACGATGGAACAAGAAGAGAACCAGAAGGGATTTCTAGGTAGAGGCTCAGATTGAAGGGTTTAAAATTAAGGATTTCATGTTGTATTTGGGGTTGGATGTCAATATTCTGCGGAGGAAAACTTGGAAATCCCTCAGAAAACCCAAGTTATTATTTCCCTTTATTCAGTTGCAAATGGAAAATAAATATTGCATTCTTCTTGTTGGCAGATTACAGGATGTTGAAGTTGATATTGTTGGTATTAAAACTTTTGTAGATTTTGAAGTTATTGATATAATTGGAGATAAATATTAATATCCAACTTCATTGGGCATTGACTGGGCTTTGAAGAGTTATGTAGTCATTGATATCAAGTGGGAAATCATCACTTTTGAAGTAGATGGCATGAGGGTCATACAATCTCTTGCTCCTTATCAGGGCTCAAGATTTACTGAACCTATGGATGAGGTTTAGTCACCTGATTTATTGGATTAACTATATCAACTGACTACTGGGAGGCACGAAGATTATATTAAACCAACAATAGATGGATCTATTATTTGGTGGAGTATTGAAAGTATTGAAGTTGGATTTAAGGCTATGATGGAATATTGGAAAAAAGGAACTCATGAAATTCATTCTCGACATTGTGTTGTTGTTTGATGTGTCTGCTAGGTTAGTACTGAGCTATGCGAGTATCCTATTTATAACGGTACTAATTATGTAGTAAATTTATTAAAGAAATTGACTCTTTAATAGAAAAAATTGAAAATATTCCTTTAATGAGTGTTGTTTTGCAAGAAACTCACGCAAGTTGGTGGGTGGCCCATCCGGATCAACTTCAAGATTGGAGCACCATTAATGTTGTTCTTTTGTATCAGTTTATTCCTCCAAATGAGATTTGCAGTAGAATCCTTGCTTATGATGGTCGTACTTTCTCACAAGAGCATGTTGAGCATTGTTGTTCTATATGGTAGGTTCATCCCCTAGAAACTTAAATGTGGACACAACTATTTATCCATTCATTGGGAAATATTCCACAAGCTTGGTATTTGCAGGAGGAGTTAAGATGCCAAACAACAAATTGGGAGGTGTTGTCTACCCAATTCTCTAGAGACTTTTCCTTCTCTGATGTTGATAGTAAGCTAGTGCAAGACCTTAGAGATATCATAGGGATATTTTTTCAGTTGGGGATGCTTTATCGAAATGCAACAGGTATGGAAACTTTGCGTGCCAGTATGACTCAGGGTTTCATGAAGCTATGCTTTGTAGCAAAGATAGTAAAGATCCAAATGATGACCTCGATGAGTTGAGACATTTTTCTTCTAAAGTGTTTCCAGGGAATGGAAAATAAAATAGGATCCTATAGATGATGCTCCACATCTTGCAACCTCTTAAGTTGAAGATGATGAATATTGAGATAGAAGATAAACCAAAGCTTTCTTTTGTTGGGGACTATTGGGATGATCAAAGCACTCAGGAATTTTTTTATCTACTCAAAGAATATGAAGATTTATTTCCCTATTTTATTTCATAATTAAAGGGAATTAAAGGAGATTTGGGAGAGATGAAAATAACATTGAAGCCAGATACGAAGCCAGTTGAACATCGACCTTACAAATTGAATCTGCAAGTTAAGGAGAAAGTAATGAAGGAAATTGACAAAGTGCTAGTTGTTGGCCGTATATTATTGGTTGATGAAGTTGAATGGATAAGCCCCATTGTCATCCAAGATAAGAAAGATTCAGGAAAAATTCGAGTGTGTGTTCACTATCGTAGTCTCAATAATGAATGTGTGTATGACCCATTTCCAATTGCTTTTAGCAATGAAGTCTTCGATAATGTTGGGGGTAATGAAGCCCATTCTCTTACTGATGGTTTCTTTGGGTATCACCATGTTCACATTGCAAAAGAGGATAAGAAGACCACTTTAACTACTGAATGGGGATCCTATGCTTATAATTTTATGCCCTTTGTGTTGAAGAATTCCCGAGTTGTTTTCTAGTGCATTGTTATTGATTCTTTCCATGCATATTTATATAAGTTTATTGAAGTCTACATGGATGATTGGATTGTTTATAGTTTTCTCAAGCATCATCCTAGATTGATGAGGGTCATGTTTGATAGGTGTAGACAACTTCAAATATCTTTGAACTTGGAAAAATGCAATTTTGTTGTGCTTTTTGGAACATTGTTGGGGAATATCATTTGCAATGAGGGAGTTTGTGGGATATTCCCAAGGTCATGGTAATAATGAATATGACACTACCCACTTACGTCTAAAATTTTCATTCCAGTTTGGGACATACTAATTGTTATCAAAGGTTTAAAAAAATATGCTTCAATTACAACTCCACTTGCAAAGCTTCTTAACAAATTTGAACGCTTCATGTGGTCTAGTGAATGTGATGTTGCGTTTGATACATTGGAGGATAATCTTACTAGTGCACCCATTCTTAGATACCCTGACTGGAACAAACAATTCCATGTCCATGTTGATGCACCTGGAAAATCATTGGGAGCTATAATAATACAACGAGGTGAAGGAAACATGGATCATCCTGTCTATTTTACAAGTAGAGAACATTCCAATGCGGAGAAGAATTATACTACTAGAGAATGGGAATCTTTATCTATGGTATATTCTCTCCACAATTTCTAACATTATTTGATGAGAGGTCCCTTCAATTTTGTCACAGACCACCCAATGCAGAAATATTTAGTTAATAAGCATGTGCTTGAAGGAATAATTTGTCAATGGTTATTTTTATTACAGGAGTTTACTTTTAAAGTGATTGTTAAGTGGGGAAGATCCAATGTGGGGCCAGACCATTTGTCTAGGTTAGAGTTAGGAGAATCAGGGGGATCATATGATGATCAGTTGTCAAATGCTCATTTGTTTCATGTTGAATTTGTCCCTAATTACTTAGAATATTTTTCCCTTTTCTTGGTACAGGTCAATGTCCTCCTGATTATACTATGGTGCAGAAGAAGCAATTGGTGGTTAGATCAATATGTTATAAACTTATTGCAGGAAAACTATATAAAATGGGTGTCGGTCAATTTTTATGCCATTGTATCCTTGATCATGAATGCAAAGGTGCATTATGGAAATGTCACAATGGGGTTGCAAGAGTTCATCTTGGAGGGAAAGCTACTACTTAGAAAGTTCTCTAAGTTGGCCTTTGGTGGCCGACTCTCTTTAAGGATGCAAAAGAATACGCAAAGAGTTGCGATGTCTTTCAATGGGTTGGCCAAACATTGCATTTCGATGAAATACCTTTATATCTTGTACCAAATTTTGTTGTTTTTAATAAATGGGCAGTTGATTTCACTAAGCCTGTTCATCCTCTTGCTCGTCATTTGAATGCTCAACATATAATTACCATGGTGGATTATTTGACTCGTTGGGTAGAATTTGCTGCAGTTAAAGACTACACTAATGATATGGATGCTTTGTTTATCTTTTAAAAAAATATTACCATGTTTGGTTGTCCATGAGGTCTTAAAAGTGATTCAAAATCCTATTTCGTAAATGAAATTGTCCAGGCTCTACTACAAATTTTCATGATGAACACCATAAGGGAATTCCTTATCATCCAGAAGCCAATGGGACTATGAAAGATTTTAATAAAATTTTAGAGAAAGGACTTATTAATGTTTTCTCTACAAACAAAGATGATTATGATGAATGAGTTCCTGCTACTTTGTGGGCCTACTGAACTACAGTCAAGCGGTTTCAAAAGTACATTCCTTTTGAACTGGTTTACGGGAAAGAATTTGTTATTCCTGTTGAGTTTATTATTCCTAATATTTTCATTTCTCATGAAAATGGAATTTCTTAAGATGAGGCCATTTTTGAATGAGTGCATGAATTATCGTAGCTAGATGAGTCCTGATTTCTTGCTTATTTTCATCAAGTTATTGCGAATGAGTGCCATTTTCGCGGGTGTCACTCCCTCTAATCATCCAGTACTCTCGTTAGGCCTGGTTCAATATATCTCATATTTCTTGTTATCTTCTAATGGTTTTGTAGTGAATGAGAAGTTTCCAACTCTTTTGCAACCACCAATTTCCCTAGTTTCATCTCCGAAAGAAAGATTCGTAGGAAGAAAGGTTAGTATTCTTTGTGAGTGGCCCTTCTCTTCTTATAGGAAAGGTAGAGGTTTAGTCATTTATTTTAGAAAGAGGAAAACATACATCCTGTATAAATGGCCCTACCTATTTATCTTATAGGGTTTAAACAATTCAAAATTAAATGATCTTAGTCTAAATTCAAAATTGAACAGAGAGATGTCACCACCTACCCAATGATGGGATCCATAGCATTGATAGAAGCATAGCCTTAGCATAAGGTCTTCACCATTCCCTTACTCTCGGTCCTTTACATAGTTATACATATCCCTAGCCCCTTGTTTATTAAGATCCACATTATGCATACTTGAGTAATCCATAAATCGCCAAAGAGTCAGATGCTTGGGAGCTAGATCATGATGCTTATGATTGTCCGAGTTTTTAGAGAGTCGGATCCTCCAGATTGGTCGAGCAATTACGACCCCGAAGTTACTGATTCCAGTGCCTCTAGGGGAGCAACACCTATACTATAGAGAGAGCCTATATAGAGGTAATTTATTTCAGTAAATTCTTGGATTTGAAGTAAAGGTTGAAGAACTTGAACCAGAACGAGGAATTTAAATTCCATTTTTTTAAAAATTAAAATGTCTATCTATTTTGTCTTGGATTTATGGTATTGGACTCACTTAATGATCTATAACATGCTTTTTAAGATTTAACCTGAAACGAGTGACCTATTTTCTGTTTTTTCCCTGAAATCTCTGTCCATGTATATCTGATTCGTTATATGTCTATGATATAATATTCTTTGGCCTTAGTGGGCTTTCCATGAATCTTTATCCCTACTAAGTTTTCTATTTGTGTATTATGAATGAAAAGAAAAAGCTAGTATAGGTTTATACTACTATAATAATAAAAAACACTTAAGCTTATTAGGGGAATTGTTGTACATGTGTGCCATTAGACTGTGGCATTCTTTATCCACTTGGGCCAAGGCTCAATTGACTATAAACTTGTTGCATAATTTGTTTATTTCATCTACTATGGAGAAGATGTTAGACCCAATCATCACTTTCACATATCTAAAAAATGAAAATTAGTTTCAGTGGTGAACTGGTGTATTTATTTAATTTGACCTAGTATGGTGAATCATCATGACTCATAGTTCAACAATCTTCTTAAGCAATATATTATGGAGGGTGTAGACTACACAGGAAGGTGGTAAGCTACATTACCCCGCATATACCAAAAAGAAAATCCTAGAAAGCACATTGTAAAAGGAATACAAAAGCATCAATGAAACCCCATATTAAAAGCTAATATTGATAAGTATGTTAAAAAACAATATTAAAGAGTAATAATTATGTGAATTTATGTTTTACGAAATAGATTAAGTAAAATTATTCCAAAAGACATGTTTATCTTGGAATAGGGTTTCTATAATTCTAATTTCATTTGTACTCATTACTATGTAGATGGCCCAGATTTAACCTCCACATTTTTCTTTTTTTTCTTTTAATTAAATTGTTTAACTTAAGAAGATATCATATCAACAAGTGTCATATGCACTCACTTATGATTTTTTGGACATATGGTATTAATAAGGTATGGTTTTGTAACAAAATTATATTTACATGTTAATAAATTTCCATGGTAAAGTGGGGGTAAATTTCAATTATTACGAACCTTATTCTATAT
>APFE031141982.1:109274-146033 GCA_000404065.3 Pinus taeda | reverse complement strand
AAAGAGGTATGGTAAATTAATAAAATATAAATAAGCGAGAGGTATGGTAAACAAATAAAACATTTTTTTATATTTACTCCATAAGTCGCCTTATATTTCTGAATGGTATGGTAAATTAATAAAAATATAAATAAACGAGAGGTATGGTAAACCAATAAAATATTTTTTATTTTTTTATATTAATACCATGCAAAAAACATTATTAACCCTAATATAGTATTAATAAAATAAAAAATGGCACATGGTATTAACCCATGGTATTCACCAAAATGGCACATGGTATCGACTCATGGTATTCACTTGGAATGTAGCCTATTTAAATGGGGGAATTAAACCAGAATAGATCCATCTTTACTTTGGATCTACCCCCGAGAGGTATCAAATATCGTGATATGCAAACTAGCATATAGTGAAAAAATATTTGATCCGATCAAGAGTAAAAATGGATGTTGTAATTTAATGTATGTTAAACATTTTAGCTTGGTTAAAATAAAAATAAAATAAAAATCAACTATTAATTTTATTAATTTTTATAAATTACTAAGTAATTTTTAAGCTCCAGGTTTATGATAACCCATGGTATTGACCCATGGTATTCATGTGAGCATAGACTATTTAAAGGGGAAATTCTATCTTAGATCCATCTTAATTCTGGGTCTACCAAGTGCTCAGAGGGATAAATAGATTTCATCCCCCTAAGAGTGGTAGATGTGGAGTTAAGATGGATATAGGTTGGTTTTTATGATAATGAAGATATTAAATAGACTTAGGAAATTATATTGTAAAAACATCTTAAGGTGAATGGTTAAGCATAGACATTGGACAAATATATTTCTATACTTCTGTTTTAAATTGAAACAAATCCAGGGCTAAAAGAAATGGATTGATTGCACTAGCCATCCTTCTATAACTTTCCAACATATGCTGGAGTAAACAGATTGTAATTTGGGTAATTTTTCTAATTGCAACGGGAACATACTTGTGTATTGGCAGGGTGGTTACGAGGTCCCTAGAAGTGGAGTAAATAGATTGTAATTTGGGTAAGTTTTCTAATTGCAAACAGGAACATACTTGTGTATTGGCAAGGTGGTTATGAAGTCCCTAGAAGTGACGAATTTGAATTTGAAGTGGAGTAAACAGATTGTAATTTGGATAATTTTTCTAATTGCAAACAGGAACATACTTGTGTATTGACAGGGTGGTTATGAGGTCCCTAGAAGTGACGAATTTGAATTTTTCTTGGTTTTATATATAGTATTAGGTTTTTTCTCATGCTTTCTGTGAATGGCACGGGTGAATTTTATCTTACACCCACTAGATTATCGATATGTAATTTGGGTAATTTTGATTTCAAAAGATATTTTAAAGAAATGCAATGATTTCATATGTGTATTCAATAAACACAAGATTTTATAATTGAGTAAAATATTCGCCATGCCTGGTGAGAGATTCGCCAAAAAATTATATATACATATCATATTATTGATAAAATCGCCTTCCTTTTTCCTATATACCATGGAGATTCGCCCATTTATTATACATGTAAATTTAGGGGGGGTTCTTAAAATTTTTCCTGATTACAATATTGTCTAAGCTCTCTCCAAGATAGTCTTATTGGAAGCTTGGCTGACCAAAAACCTCTATAATGAGTTATGAGGTTCTATTTATAGAAAAGGATGGGGTGGCCCTTGACATTCCCCTTTGTGACATTTCATCTACCCTCATGACTCTTCATCTACTATATGACTGTTACATCCAACTACTGACACTTTAAATTCCACTTGAAACGGTGTTACGTTACAATGCACATGTACTTAATGGCTTGAGCAAGCCATGCAAGACATGAATAACACTCGGTTACTTGTGGTAAGACCACTCTTTGACATGCTTGTGATGGTGTGGGTGGTGATCTGATGCCAAGCTTGGTTGTCCGTGATGGTGTGCATGCACCCCATTGTGAAATATTGTTAAAGCGAACTCTTGCCTCTATTGCAACCACTGCATTGGTTCAACCCCTTCATACAACTCGTCTGCTAACATGCACATGGTCATCTTGGGTGCAACTGAACCAGAAACACACTGATGCATAGTGTCTTTGCTGATCTTCAAGTGTGTGCTGGTGGTCATGCACATCAACTTGCCCAAGTACATGTTTAGCTCTAGTTGGACTTGCTTCTTGTCTTCACCTTGGTGAGTGTGCTGAATGGGTTGGATCACATCCTTGCACACAATGACATGAATCCCTTGCATGCGATCAATAACACTGCTCACCATGTCTGCTCTGTGCCAGCTGCTAGGATGGATCTTTAACTTGTACAGACATAGTTTCATCTGTGAGTGCATGTTGTGCCCATAGTTGTTCCTATTCCTACTTCAACTCATTCATCTATCTATGTAGCTTCATGTTCTTTCTTGAGTTGCTGCTTTAGCACATGCAACTGCTTCTTTGTTCCATTATCTATCTTTGTGTGATCTTCATGTCGTGTCATCACCTCATAGCCTGAGTCTCCAAAATTTATTTCATAACCAGTGGATCTTCTTGCTCTTGCAACCTTCTTCAGCTTCTTTGTTGTCAACAACCTTCCTCTTGCATTCACTGCATTCACTTCATTTAGTATGTTGCCTTTAGTTGTTGTTCAAGATGTTGCTCTATGTGATATCTTGATGTTCTTGTCTATGAACAACTTGATATCTGCGTGAGTAGGCAAGCTCATAGACATTTGATCGACTGCATATCCTGGTGTGATCTGAATAATTTCTTCAACTCTACCCTACTGGAAACCATTTTACCTTCATTGTTGAGAGGTAGATGAACACCTGCAATACCTGGAGACATGGAAACACTCATGGCAAACACTTTGTTAGTCGAAAACCTAAATGAACTTGAGAATTGACTTGCAACACAACTATGTGACTGCTCATGAAGGTTGCGCAATTTCGGCAATGAGGTCAGGAGACTAAATTCCAAGGCTACGTAAGGCACAATTTGGGCTACTGGGAGACTGACTAACTACTGGAACTGTGCAATGCATAGTCTGGTTTGGCTACTGACTGTTAGAATTGTGCAATCCTCAATCTCAGCTGGAGATGGCTATAGGCTCAATGACTGCATTGCGCAATTTTTTGGGCCAAAAGTCAATGTCCCTCAGAAATGTGCAAAATAGTCTTAGAGGATAATGCCAGGGTAGAAATGTGAATTTCCTGAGAGAAAGACAAAACCTTCCCTCTCATGATTGTGAAATGCTACCTTGGTGAGTCTCTTGGTGAGGCAGAGTTTGGGCCAAGGCTGTCTAGACTCGTCGACGGGCAACTGGAAGTGAATGTGAGTGTGAATGCATGGTGATACTAAGAGTAAGCATAAGGGAATGATCATGCATACAAACGATGAATGACAGATTCAGAAAATGGGACAACGTGCATGTGGGTGAGGTGAGTTGCTGAATCAACGACTATTCATGAAAAACAATTTCATGCATGTGACAATAGTGGGATAGCAACGAAAAATGAAATAGTGCTAGGACAAGCTAGTATACATGTAAATGACTGAAAGCATTCAAATAAATAAAGCAAACAATACTCACACAAGCGAAAACACAAAAAGCGATATAAATGCAACAAAAGGCATGGAAAGTGGGCTTACCCCAACATAGCTAAGTTGAATGTGCCAACTACTCCTAGATGTGATGTGGGATGCCAAAGATATAAGGTTGATGTGAGGAATGAGCTCTACAACATCTAGTTGATGAGTTTCAATAATATCGAGGTTGTGACGTGCATGCCACAAATCTAGGGAAAGTGACACTTAGTGGGAGGTTGTTGAAATGATCCCTGCATGTAACCTCCAACTGCTAAACATAGATCCATGAAACAAGGGATGCCTTTACGTGCTGCCTTGAGAGAGTTAGCCCATGCATTAAAGTCATTTTTTCTCAGTCCCGGAGGGAACTAGTCAACTTAGTTGTACATGCAAGAGACTGCTCGACTGCTGGGAGAAAAGGTGCATTTCTGGCTGGGAGATGGGTTGAATGCCGAGGAGATTTGCATAATTACTAGGAAGAGCAATTGACTACTGCCCATATTTGTGCAAATTATGGGTTGAGCAACCCTGCTGGGGAAGATTGTGAAATTTTCACTGTGACTATTGACTGCCAAAATTGCGCAATTTTGGAGCCCAGGAGGCTGCAAGTCAAGATTGCACAATTTTTGGAGGGAAGGCTAGATTTCCTCAAGAACTGCACAATTTCTTGATGGAGTTGCTCAATCTGCAACTGAACTAGGTTTGGGTGATCAACCTATGAGGGGAATGCACCGAGCTGTGATTGACAAGCATCCTTTGTGCAAGAAAAACTCTGAAGCTTGTGAAATTGACGAAGCAAGACAAGCTGTTGTGAAAAGTTGGAAGGGAGGCTCCAAAACAAAGTTAAGGAAAAATTTTGGAGGGTGGTTGTAGTTGTTACAACACTTGGCAACACACTAGTAGAACTCTAGCTCTTTGAATGGACCTTGTTCGTGAAAATTAAGTCTAACACCTCCAGAAGTATTGCTCAGTTCTCAGCTCCTCTTGGTTTCAACACTATCTTGGTTGTAAGATGTAGCATCTTCCAAGCTCTTGGTTGATTGACACACATTCCAAGTCACAATTTTTTTGATTGGGGTTGAGGGGTATATTGGTGCACAAGTAGTATAGTTGCCAGAGTCTTAGTTTCATCTCTGGTGTTGTTCTACTGCCAGTAAGCATGGACAGTACCCCAATGGATTGACATAGGAATACAAGCATGGCTCCCTTGCTAGCGAGCGTGGTCAGTAGCCCAATAGAGTTACTTGCATCACCTCCCTATCGAGGAAGCCTTTCTCTTCTTTCACCTTACTGATTTTTCATTTGAATTTTTCACTTTTCATTTTTTCAATTGTTCATAGCACTTATTCATTTCAGAGGCGGAAGAGTGATCTTGACTCATTTGGAGCAGAAGAGGTTTTTCTAGGAGAGGAGTAGTTTATTATATCTCTGACCTGCCTGTTAAGGTTTTCCCCCTCACCTTGCTCTAGTTGACTGAGCTGACAAGGGTTAAACCAAAAATAACAACATAGAGAAAGTGACACTAGTTAGCATGGAAGCGTTGTGTTTTCACCAAGGTTCACTTCGAACAGTACGTATTTTCCATCGACATGTCATGGACTGAAAGGAAGTTCTTCATACAGAGGTAGGATGACAGATAACAAAGCAGTGATAGTTACACAAGGACTCTTGTACTTTACCCGACTTGTTTCAAGAGTCATACTTGGTTTCATGTGAAACTATCCTACGAATGATACAAGTGAACTAACAAACAACAAAGCAAAGCAAGATAAGAAGCAAAAGCAAAAGTGAAGCAAGTAATCCAACAAGCAAGCAGACAAACAAACAAACAAAGTAGGTAAGCAAACAATCATGAAAGAAAACAACTCAAAAGCAAACACTACTCCTACTCCTACTCCTAAGCTAACAATGCATGGGTCATCTCACGTGAAGTGATACTTCCAATGCAGCCACCAGTGCATTGGTTGACCCATGTTGGTGAAGGCATGGTTCGCAAACAAGACAGTTGTGCGAAACATCAAATAAGGAAGATGTAACAATGAAAACAAACACACTATGAGCTTACAAGTGACCACAGAACAAAGATGAGTGAAAGTGCATGACATGTATTCTGTGGTGCTACCATGATGTTGTGTTACACTGCGTGCAGTTCTTGAGTGTATGCATTCTCTTGACCATGACATGCAAGCAAACGTGAGAAAGGTAGACCAGTTGTGTTGTGCATGTGTGCTTGTTGTACAATATACCTCCAATGCATGAACGATGGGATCATGTAGTTCGAGTGGAGGAAGTGAAATCTAGGTGTTTGGTTGATCTTCTATGCAAAGCAGAGAGTGATGAGGATCCTTGTGTGTTTCAACAATTTCTTGACTAGAAGAAAAACCAACCTTAGGACAGTGAGGGCCTGACATAACCATCAACTCGGGTTGAAGTGCATCGACAATCTAGGGTTTTTCGACTTTGTTGAACGATAGATCATCATATACCAGTGACTTTGACATATTAACAACGATTGAATCAACATTGTGATTGGATGAGGAAGTGAATATATCATGACAACCAGGATCAAAAAATTCAAGATGCTTTTTGACATCCTCATGATTTGATGAATCGGGTAGAGGGGTAGATGAGAAGCAAAGATGATCACCCTCTGTGTTTTCAAGAAGGATAAATGACAGATTGGATGGATGTTCCAAGGGAGATGTGTCTTCTTAGCATTATAATGACAAACTGATATCCAATGTGTCCTATGAATTATCGGATGTAGAAGCATCCAGAAATGATTTTTCACAGGGGAAATCAGAAGTGGCAAAATCACAAGGGATGTCAGGATGAATCGGATGAGGTGCGGTTCTAAGGGAGTTATCCTTCACCACAGACTCTTCTTTAGGTTTCCACACACACTCATCATGAATGATGGTGCAGGTTAGCTGCATAACATCAACTCTGTTGATAGGTTGATCATCATTCACAACAAGTGAGGAGTCCGGAATGGGAGAACACAAGACAATACAATTCATGGGATCAACAGAATGCAAGACAAATGTTGAGGGAACGAATCCATGTGACAACCAACAGGCTTGCAAGCCAAATCTACATAGATATCAATAGTAGGTCGGGTGGAAGGATGTGACATTTCAACATTTGTGTGTGTATGATCTCCAACATCACTCCACAGTGGTGGAGCTGCTTGATGAGATGAAAGTAGAGAGGCACTCATGACAACAAATATGCCTACCTATGATTGCGTAGCTCTATCACAGAAGTGTGTTGAGTGGGGTTTGAATACGTAAAGAAGATACTCAAATCTTCCATCAAGAAATTCCCAATCAATATCACCTTCAGGAATCAGAATGCAACATTACAAAAGCCCATGTAAAACTATTCAACAGATTCATCAAGTGCTTTTCATAATTTGATAATTTCTTTGTCAAGTGCTTGACGGTCAAAGTGGTTGAAAGCAAGGTCTATCTCTATGACTAGATGAGCAAGAGAATGAATGGATTTTTTGGGAAGCATGGCACACCAGTGTATTAGGTGCCCTCAAAGCATGTAGATGAATAACACGCAGCTCATGTATTCTTCAAAGAATCCATGTCTTTAGCATGAGCCTACAATGCCAACTGCGTGCCTTACCAAGGTTATGTAGCCTCCACCATCAAATGTTTTATGAGACAAGTTATCTGAGAGCTTTTTCAGGATGATGAAATCATTTCCATATGACATACCTTCCAGAAGAGCATCTCAGTAGTGAGTCATGATAGATGTGTAGATATTCAAAATAGATGTGAGGACTTAGCTTTTCATCTGGCCCTCCTTCTAGAACTAAAATGTTGATGGTGTTGGATCCGCCAACATGTAAGGGGATCTCCCCAGTAAGAAGTCCCAATTAGACCTTAGAAATTTTGGTGTAGGAGTCCTAGTAGTGGGTCATATAGTAATGCCTTGACTGTGATGTCGCACATAGGCAAGTAAGATAACTCTGTCAATAGCAAGTGTGTGACCACTTTAGTGAATCAATGAAGGTGCATGAGAGGTTCTAACACAGGTGGTTTGAGATGAGTGCACCCCTTGGCAACCTATAACAGTACTCGGTTGGGAAGGGAAAACAAGAGTGAAGATACATCAGAAGCTGGAAATATAGTCAGTTGTCAATCCAAAGTGATGGTTAAACCAACAACAAATCTGCAACAAGATTCATATAATTGCATACAAAATAGTTCATACACAACTATGTACGTTAAACAACATACATTTCTACGGCAACAAAAACAATCCAACTACAATAACAACATATGCATGAAAATGTGCTAGCTCTTATTATATAAATAAGTGTAAGTTCCAATCATATAAGACATCCATGTAAACTTGCTAGCCCCAATAATGGAATGTTATAGCCACATCCGCCTGCTCCTCCAAAGAGATGTACTAGTTCCGTGCAGTGGATAAGCCAAGGCACGTTACAATATTGTCCAAGCTCTCTCCAAGATAGTCTTATCTGAAGCTTGTCTGACCAAAAGCCTCTACAATGAGTTATGAGGTTCTATTTATAGCAAATGGTGGGGTGACCCTTGACATTACCCTTTGTGATAGTTCATCTACCCTCATGACTCTTCATGTACTCTATGACTGTTAAATCCAACTATTGACACTTGAACTTCCACTTGACACGACGTTACATTACAATGCACATGTGCTCAATGGCTTGAGAAAGCCATGCAAGACATCACTGACACTTGGTTTATTTTGGTAAGACCAACTCTTTGACATGCTTGTGATGGTGTAGGTGGTGAACTGATGCCAATCTTGGTTGTCCGTGATGGTGTGCATGCACCCCATGGTGACATCTTTCTAAAGCGAACTCTTGCCTCCATTGCAACTGGTGCAATGGTTCTGCTACTTCATCTAGCTCGTCTGCTAACATGCGCATGGTCTTCTTGGGTGTGGCTAAACTAGAAACGGATGCATAGTGTCTTTGCTTATCTTCAAGTATGTGTTGGTGGTCATGCAAATCAACTTGCCGAAGTACACGTTCAGCTCCAGTTGGACTTGCTTCTTGTCTTCTCCTTGGTGAGTGTGGTGAATGGGTTGGATCACATGCATGTGCATAATGACATGAATTCCTTGCATGTGATCAAAAACACTGCTCAACATGTCTTCTCCATGCCATCTGCTGCGATGGGTCTTTAACTTGTATGGGCGCAGTTTCATTTGTGAGTGCATCTTACGCCCACTTCTATTCCTATTCCTACAAAAACTCATTTTTCTATCCTTGTAGCTTCATGTTCTTCCTCGAGTTGCTGCTTTAGCACATGAAACTCCTTCTTTGTTTCATTATTTTTACTCATGTGAGTCTAGGCCTCCAAAATTGCTTTCATCATCAGTGGATCTACTTGCTCTTGCAACTTTGTTCTTCCTTTGTGTTGTCAGCAACCTTCCTCTTGCATTCACTACATTTGTTGCATTCATTGTATTCAGTATGTGTCCTTCGGTTGTTGTTCATGATGTTGCTTGTTGTGATATCTTGATGTTCTTGTCTACAAACAATTTGATATCTTCGTGAGTAGGGAAGCTCATAGACATTTGATCGACTGCATCTCCAGGTCTATTTTGAATGGTGTCCTCGAACTCTGCCCTCTTGGAAACCATTGTACCTACACTGCTGAGAGGCATATGAAAACCTGCAATAGTTGGAGACATGGAAATAGTCATGGTAATAATTTTGTCAGTCGAAAACCAAAATGAACTTGAGAACTAACTTGCAACATACCTATGTGATAGATCACAAAGGTTGCGCAAGTTTGGCCAAGAGGTTAGGAGATTGACTGCCAAGACTATGTAAGGCATAGTTTGGGCTACTAGGAGATTGGTTGAATACTGGAACTGCGCAATGCATATTCTAGTCTAGCTGTTGATTGCTAGAATTACGTAATGCACAATCTCAACTCGCAATGGCTGCAGGCTCAGTGACTACATTGCCCGATGTTCTGGGCCAGCAATCATTGTCCCTCAGAAATGTGAAAAGAAGTCCTAGAGGATAGTTCCTAGAAAGAAATGTGCATTTCCTGAGAGGAATATAGGGCCTTCCTTCTCAGGATTGCGCAATGCTATCTTGGTGAGGCTCTTGGTGAGGCAGAGTCTGGGCCAAGGTTGTCCAAACTCACTGATAGGAAATTGAAAGTGAATTTGAGTGTGAATTCATGGTGATACTGAGTGTAAGCATAAGGGAATGATCATGCATGAAAACAACGAATGACAAATTTAGGAAATGAAACAACATGCATGTTGGTGAGGTGAGTCATGAATTGGCAACCGTTCATGAAAAAAAATTTCATGCATGTGACAACAATGAGATAACAAATAAATTGAAACAATGCTAGGAAAAGATAGTATACATGTAAATGAAACCAATCATTCAAAGAAATCAAGAAAATAATACTCACACAAGAGAAAACACAAAAAGCGATAGAAATGCAACATAAGGCATGGAAAATGGGCTTACCCCAAAACAGCTAAGTTGAATGTGCCAACTGCTCCTAGATGTGATGTGGGATGTCAGAGTTGTTTGATTGATGTGAGGAATGAGCTCTGCAGTGTCCAGTTCATGAGTTTTGATAATATCGAGGTTGTGACATGCATGCCAGAAATATAGGGAAAGCGACACTTGGTGGGAGGTTTCTGAAATGATCCTTGCATGTAACCTCCAACTGTTAAACATAGATCCCTAAAATAAGGGATGCCTTTGCGTGTTGCCTTGGGAGAGTTAGCCCATGCATGCAAGTCTGTTTTGTTTGGTCCTAGAGGGAACTGATCAACACAGTTGCACATGCAAGAGACTACTCGTCTGCTAGGAGAAAATGCGCATTTATGGCTGGGAGCTGGGATTACTACCTAGGAGATTTGCACAATTTCTGGGCAAAGCAGTTGACTGTTGCCCAAATTTGCGCAAATTCTGGGCTAAAAATCCCTATTGGAAAAAATTGTGCAATTTTCACTATGAGTGTTGGCTGCCAAAATTGCATAATTCTGGATCCCAATAGGATGCCAGTCAAGATTGCACAATTTCTAGACGGATGGCTAGTTTCCCTCCAGAATTGTGTAATTTCTTGGGGGAGTTGCTCACCCTACAACTCGACCAAGTCTGAGTGCTTAGTATATGAGGGGAATGCATCGAGCTATGATCGATAGGCTACCTTTGTGCAAGAAAAACAATGAAGCTTGTGAACTTGATGAAGCAAGCCAATCTGTTGCGAAAATTTGGAAGGGAGGCTCCAAAATGAAGCTAAGGGAAAATTTTGGAGGTTGGTTGTAGCCACTACAATAGGTTGGTTTCACTTTCAGTTAGGAAATTGTTGGAACATTTAAGGTTCCCCATCACTCTCTGCTTTACATTGAAGCCAAAAGGAACACCAAGGATTTTCTTCTTCCGCTTGAACTACACAATCCCATTGCTCATGTGTTGGAAGAATCTTACACAACAAGCACACATGCACAATGTAATTGGTCTACCTTTCTCATGTTTGCTTGCATGTCATAGTTAAGAGAATTCATACACTCAACATCTGCACGCAGTGTATAACAACATCATGGAAGCTCCATAGAGTGCATGTCATGCACTTTCACTCATCTTTTTTCTGTGGTTTCTTGTAAGCTTGGAGTGTGTCTGTCTTCATCATTATATATTTCATGATTTCTAGTTTACGTGACTATGATATTCGCAAATTGTTCCTTCACCAACATGGGTCAACCAATGCGCCGACGACTACATTGGAAGTATCACTTCACGTGAGATGACCCATGCATTGTTGGCTTAGGAGTAGGAGTAGTGTTTTCTTTCGAGTCGTTTGCTTGCATGCATGTTTGCTTCTTTGTTTGTTTTTTTGTTTGCTTGCTTTGCTTTTTGATTTGTTTGCTTGTTATTGATCGTAAGTTAGTTTCACATGGACCATGTGTGACTCTTGAAACAAGATGGGTAAAGTACAAGAGTACTTGTACAACTATCAACATTTGGTTATCTGTTTTTCACTCTCTTATGTAAGAACTCGTTGTCCTCATTCCATGATACATCAATGGAAAATATGTACTGTTCAAAGTGGACCTTGGTGAAAACACAACGGTTGCACGCTAACTAGTATCACTTACTCTAGTCGGTTGTTTTTGGGTTAATCATTGTCAGCTCAGTCAAGTAAAATAGGGTGAGGGGGGAAAACCTAATAAGAGCGTCAGAGGTATACATAAACTACTTCTCTAAGGGAACAACCTCTTCTGCTCTTAATAAGTTGAGATCCCTCTTCCACCTTTGAAATGAATAAGTTCTATGCATAGTTATGAAGATGAAAAATGAAAAATTGAAAAAGTTAAAAAAGTTAAAAAAAAATGAAAAATGAATAAGGCAAAAGAAGAGAAAGGTTTTCTATGCAGATAGGTGATGCAAGTAACTCTGTCGGGGTACTGACTAGGCTCGTTGGTAGTGGAGTCATGCTTATGTTCTTGCGTGACTAAGTCGGGGTACTGTCCAGGTCTGTTGGCAGTGGAGCAACACCACAGATGAAACTAGGACTCTGATGACTATACTGCTTCTGCACCATATACTCCTCAACCCTAATCGAAACAACTACGTTGGCTTGGCTTGGAATGTGTGTCAAGTGACCAAGGGCTTGGCAGATGCTACATCTTGTGATCAAGCAGTGTGGAAACCAAGACGAACTGAGAACTGAACAATACTTCTAGAGGTGTTAGACTTGATTTTCACAAACAAGGTCCATTCATTGGTCTGGAGTTCTACCAATGTGTCGCCAAGTGTTGTAGCAGCTACAACCACCCTCCAAAATTTTTCTTTAGCTTCATTTTGGAGCCTCCCTACCAACCTTTCACAACAACATGTCTTGTCCTATCAAGTACACAAGCTTCAGTGATTTTCTTGCAGAGTGATAACTCGTCCTTAAAATCTTGTTGCATCCCCCTCACAGGTTGTTTCACTGGAAAAATTCCACAATTCCTCCTAGTAGGACTAATGAACCCAAAAATTTCACAATTCTGGGCAACAGTCAGCTTCTTTGCCCAGAAATTGTGCAATCACTCAGGGTAGCTAGCCCAACTCCCTCCCACAAATGTGCATTTTTTCCTCCCAGCTAAGCATACTATTGCATGTGTAGTTGAGTTGACTAGTTCCCTCTGGGACCAAGAAAAAATAATTTGCATGCATGGGTTGCTTCTCCCAAGGTAGCACTTAAAGGCATCCCTTGATTCAGGGATCTACTTTTAGTAGCTAGAGGTTACATGCAAGGAACATTTCAAAAACCTCCCACCAAGTGTCACTCTTCCTAGACTTGTGGCGTGCACGTCACATCTTCAATTTGATCAAAACTCATGAACTGAATGCTGCAAATATCATTCCTCATGTCAGCCTTATAGCTCTAACATCCCACATTGCATCTAGGAGTCGTTGACACATTCAACTTAGTTGTTTTGGGGTAAGCCCGCCTTCCATGTCTTGTGTTTCATTTCTGTCACTTTTTGTCTTTCGCTTTGAGTGATTGTTGTCTGCTTGATTTTAGTGAGTGCTTGCTATCATTTTGATGCATGTTAGCTTGTAGAAGCACAAGCTTGTATTGAGTGCTTGCTATCGTTTCAATTTTCACTTGGATCTCACTGTTGTCGCATGCATGACACTATTTTTCACTGATGGTTTTCATTGCGATGACTCGCTTCACACACATGCATGCTTTCCTGTTTTCTAAATCCTACACTTGTTTGGATGAATGATCATTCATATCATCATGCATTCACACTTCTGATGCTTTCAGTCATAGGTTGGCCAGACTGGGCTGCCTTGGCTTGAACTGTGCCTTTCCCGGCTAGCAATGTGCATTTCTGGAAGTGAATACTTTGCCTTCCCTCTAGAAATTGCACAAGTCTAGCACGACACTAAGCTCCAGGCTTGCATTGCGTAATTCTTGGAGGCATTTTCATATTCGCCCTAGAAACTACACAATGTAGTTTGCTGGTTACATGTCATTGCCGACTGAAATTATGCATTCCGGAGTTTCAGTTCTCAACAAGCTAGGCTAGATTTTGCATTGCACAGTTCTCGCAGTTAGTCAACCTACCAAGAGCCTGGACTATGCCTTGCACAGTTTTGGTAGTTAGTCTCCCGACCTCCCAGTAGAAGTTCTGCAACATTCATGATCAGTCACACAGGTATGTTGCAATTTAGTTCTCAAGTTTGTTTTGGTTTTCGATTGAAAGATTACTTTCCATGAATGTTTCCATGTCTCTAGGTATTGTAGGTGATCATCTGCCTCTCAGCAACCTAGGTACAATGGTTTCCAGGAGAGCAGAGTTAAAGACACCATTCAGAGCACACTTGGGGATGCATTCGATCAAGTGTCTATGAACTTTCCTACCCACGAAGACATTGATTTGTTCATAGACAAGGACATCAAGATATAACAACAGTAGCATTAGGACAAGCAACACCATCAACAATAACTGAAGGAAACATACCAGATGCAATGAACACAAGAAGAAGTTTGTTGCAAACACAAAGGAGGAACAAAGTTGCAAGCTCAAGAAAATCCACTTGTGATGAAAGAAAATTTAGAGACTCAGTTTATGAGGTGACAGTGCGACATGAAGATCGAACAAAGGTAGAGAACAAAATTGAGAAGGAGTTGCATGTGCTAAAGTAGTAACTCAAGGAGGAACCGGAGCTACATAGACAAGAGAATGAGTTGTAGTAGAAATAGGTATAGTAGCGGGTACAACATGCACTCACAGATGAAACTGAGCTCATACAAGTTACAAATCCATCCCAACAGCTGGCATGGAGTAGACAAGGTGAGAACTATTTTTGATCGCATGTAAGGGAATATAGCAACATGCTTGTCATTGTTCGCATGCATGTAATCCCATCCATTCGGCACACTCACTAAGGCATAGACAAGAACCAAGTCTGAATGGAGCTGAACATGTACTCCGACAAGTTGATGCATATTCCTACCAGCACATGCTTGGATAGTAGCGTAGACATTATGCATCAACATGTTGCCTATCTAGTCACACCAGAATGACCATGTAGATGCTATCAAATGAGTTGGACATAGGAGCCATATCAATCCACTCAAATGCAATGAAGGTAAGATTTTTCTTCGGTAAGATGTCACCATTGAGCGCACGAACACCACCATCGACAACCAAGGTTTGCATCAGCTCACCACCTTCAACCATCACAAGCATGTCAAAGAGTTGGTCTCACCACAATGGTCTGAGTGTTAGTGATGTCTTGCATAGCTTGCTCAAGCCATTTTGTCTCACATGGGAGCATGTTCATTGTAATGTAATGTCTTGTCAAGTGGAAGTTCAAGTGTCGATTGTTGGATGTAACAATCATAGAGTAGATGAAGAGTCATGAGGGTAGATGAATTGTCTCAAAGGGGAATTTCAAGGGTCACCCCACCATTTTCTATAAATAGTCCCTCATAACTCATTGTATAGGCTTTTGGTCAGCCAAGATTCCGATAGGACTATCTTAGAGAGAGATTGGATAGTATTGTAACAAGCCTTGGCTTCTCCACTACGCAGAGCTATTATATCGCTTTGGAGGAGCAGGTGGTTGTGGCTGTAACATTTCGATGTCAGAAATAGTGGTTAGACATGGATGTATTGTATGACTGGAACTTACACTCTTAATATAATAGAGCCAACATGTTTCATGCATATGTTGTACTATATTTTATGTTATCTGGTTTCCTATAAATGATATATGTATTCGTTTGCTTACACGTGCATGTATGGGCGATTCTATATAAGTATGTAAGAATCTTTCTAAAATGTGTTGTTGGTTTAACCATCACTTTGGATTTCTCGCTAACCTGCTTTCCAGCTTGTGATGCATCTTCATTCGTGTGTTCCCTTCCAAGCTGTGTACTATTACAGGTTTCCAAGGGGCACACTCACTTCACCCTCAGTGTGTTAGAACCTCTCATGCACTTTCCTTGACTTACTGTAGTTGTCACACACTTTCTACCAACAGGGGCATCTTACTTGCCTCTGTGCAAAATCGCAGTCAAGGCACTGCCGTACAACCCACTTCTAGGACTCCTACACTAAATGGTCTGAGGTCTAATTGGGACTTCTTACCGAGGAGATCCCCTTACATGCTGGTAGGTCCATCACCATCAAAAAGACCCAAAACTCAACCCTTCATCCGTCCCCTATGTTTCATGTGTGCTCCTAAACTGATTGAATGCACTGACGCACCCAAAAGGCATGGAGCCTTAACCTTTAGCCTTCAGGACTACGTCTTGAACCCTCCTTCAACCCTCTTTAGTGCATGAGTGTAGGTCGAAGGCATGAAGCTTCAACATTCAACCTTCAAGAGTGTATCTTATGCCCTCCCTCTATCCCTTGAGCACATAGTGCATGTGGGAAGCCTGAAGCTTTTCCCTTCATCCTTCGGACTTGCATCATGCACCCTTCCTTGATTTCCTTTGCTTTTACAACACATGAATCCATCTAGAAGCCTTAAAGATCCTTCTCTTAGCCCTTTAGTCTCTCAAAGTGCACCCTTGAAACCTATAGCTCCCTTGGCTATTTTAGGTACACCTTAAAGTAATGAATAGTAAAATATACATAAAACATGATAGAGTAGGATATTTTCATATTGATGGTTCCTTGTTATGAGTGATTGCAGAAATAGGTATTCCAGAGATCTCATGGTAAGCACATACAAAGAATATCAGGTAGAGAGGATAGAAAAAGGAAGAACAAGAAGAACGAAGAATGCACTTGAAACTTGATGATCAAAGTACCATGAATACTCCAATATTGAAGACCCTTCGGAGGGTGGAAGCACCATGAGAAGATGATTATAAAGAACAGGAACAATGGAATCCATATCACCATTAAAGTAAGTCCATGTCATTCGTTATCATTAGTCCCAGTCATCTGAGATAGTGACATTTCAAGTTCCATCATATGACAATATGGAATAAAAAATATATTGTTATAATTTTTGTAAAATAAAAGAAAGTATAATTCTAAGATTCATATGTAAACTTAATATTCGCAGAAATCTAAAGTACACATAATACCAAAAATCATTTGTAATTCCAAAAGTCATTTGGAATTTCAAAGGTTGTAGAATTCTGAAGGTCGCTAGAATTTAGAAAGTCAAGAGTCATTAGGGTATGAAAGTTCACTCCTCAACTTATAAATAGGCCTTCATTTCCCATGTAAAGTACTTTTACCCTTGGCTTCTCCCATAAGGCATAAGAGAGATAATTTAGTGCTTTTGGGGAGCAAGTAGTGGCTCCAACGCTCCACTATTAGAGCAAGTAATGTTCATTGTATTCATGCATCTTGGGACTTTTACTTAATATTTGAAACAATGATGGCTAATGCATTTTCTTACATGGATTATGGATGTTTGTAACACTATTTTGTTAATGTTTATGGTTCATGTTTTCTTTCACCAGTACTATGGTAGTTGAGATATTTCAGTTATTTTAGTACTTATTCTATTGAGATTGTGTTGTAATGGTTATAATGTTCGTCACATTCATGCGGACTATTATGCTGGATGTTAGATGAAAAATTCATGTTTGTGTTTGTCTTTATTAGGGTGGTACTATTACCTATCTCTTAGAGGCTCACTTTCTTTCCCCTTTGTGGTAGAAGAACCCTGATGCACTTGCAACTGAACCTTCACCAGGCACACTAGCTTGATTTTCGAAGGCATATATGTGATTCTTTCTCTTCCTGACAAGTATATCCAAGGTAAATATTTAAGTAGACAACATGCAGGACATATTCCACATGGAGCTCCTATCTCAGATGGTGTGAGGTCTAGTTAGGACCACATATCAAGGAGGCCCCCTTGAATGTTTGAAGGTCTAGCACTATTAACATTTCTGGTGCTAGAAGGAGGGAAACCATATTTTTATGGCTGATAAACCCACCCAACCACATCATACTTCCTCTAGACAAGGCAACAACATTCCCAACACTTCTCCAAATCATATTCCTGAAGCAGGTAGGTCTTCTCAAGCTAGCCCTAAACAAAGTTGTGATATTTCTTACAATCACATTGAGTGAGTTTGACCCACAACCTATAATTTTGTGAATGATATCATATTGATTCTTGGAGCACATAATATTCCTTATTTTTTGAATAAGAAAGAAACCACTCCCACTGAGATAGTGGTTTTACAGTAGAAGATTTGGTTTTTTCTACTCTCGAAGAGTTGGTGGAATTTGTAGAAAATACAGAAAAACTTGAGCAACCTCCAATGTTTAATGAGCATGACACCAACAACATTGTTATTTTGGACAACACTTTCCACGTGTTAGGAAGACATGAAGAAGAGGAAGAAGATACATCACATTCCGAAGAAGAGGAGGAGGATATAGATGAATAAATGGTATACCAAGGTCTACATTAGATGAATATGGGTCCACTTGCCCTTCCGGGTATTTCACATAATATTCCAAGGCACCTGGAAAAGTTGTTGGCAAAATATGACCCTGACAAGGTGCTCAATGTGGAAGACCATTCAGATAATTTCTAACTACACTTGCAGATGCTCGAGGTACATTATGACAATGTTGCATGTAGACTCTTTCCTTGTACCTTAGATGGTAGAGAATCTGCTTGGTACCATATTCTTCCTGTGAATTCAATTTAGAATTGGAGAGGGTTTAAAAAAAATGTTCCTTGAAAAGTTCGTTGATGAAAAAACACCATCCATTTTATTAAAAGAGTTATGGATTCTAAAGATGGGAGCAAAAGAAAAGGTGAAGGAATTTAATCATAGGTTTAATCATATATTGAACCAACTCCCCCCAGATATGGTACCTGATCCCTCAATCACAATTGATTACTATACTTCTCCCTTGCCAGTAAGCATTTCACAATTTGTAAAGAGAACAATGAAAGAAAATTTGGCTTAGAATTTTGAAGAATCCATTGCCATTGCGAAGGACTTGCATGTGATTAGAGTCATATTTTATGAAAATTCATCCAAATACTCCAAGGATACATGAAAAAGGTCTTAATGCCTCTTTAAAGAAGGAAAAAGATAAAGAAGATCTTGATTTGGAAAGCTTGACCTCAATGATCAAGACTTTGTCCAACGAGTGAGTAGAACATAAGCAAAGGACAAGTGATACCTTTGTCAACAGAAAGCCCATGAAATGAAATTAACTTCCTTAAGAAGTTCAATAATAGCATAAACAATAATAGTTAGTTGACTAAGTTTGAACAGAGCTCAAATGTCAGGCTAAATGTCGATAGTATGGGCATGGAATAATAATTTTCTTTTCACCAAGACTATCATTCAGAAAATACATGCCCACAGTGGAATCACAACATGAACACTCTATTTACACATTTCTTGCACAAAGGCACCAACATAGGGATGATAATTCACAAGAATAATGGTTCTCGTGACAGGGTTGCCTATAGGAAAACTAGCCCCTCTAGGGAAATTACTAGAGGAGGGAATCTCTAAAAAGAATGAACTATACCATGCTTGATTAATACTAGAAAAAAGTTTACCCACAGGTTAGTTAGGAGCAATAGGAATCACTCCCCCCCCCACACTACTCGAGGTGACTATTCCCATACTAGGAACTAGGATTGTAGGATGAGACAAACTAGAAGTAAATATTATTGATCCCATAGGTTGTCTAGGGTTTTCTCCCAGAACTAGAATAGATGAATGAATGGTCACAGAGACACTAGAAAACTTGTGGGAGTTATAGAAGCAACTGGTATTATTACCCAAGAGGATGTGAAAGGTTTTGAAGGATGTGTAGATCCTGCCACACTCAATAGATAGTAATAGAAACTACATATGCAAAGGGTAAAGGAGAATTGATCTCTTCCATAGGTGGTGAATACAAAGGACTATATACATAGGAAGGTGTTGAACCATGTAGATTCAACCACAATAACTCTAGTTTTGATGGGAAGGTCAAACGTTGATCAACAATAGAGACAGAATCGTCCACAAGCATATATATATAGATATCAAGTCACTACAAGGAGGACAAGGAATATATTTGACAACTAGAGGTTGGTTTGGGTCTTAAGTACAGATTGGAATCCTATGATTAGGAGTCAACAATTCACCTCTCTAAGAAGGTATACCCCAGATTCTACATCATTGACAACAACTTGTTCAACCAGGTGAATAAATGTTTTTTAACCAAATTAATTTAGTACAAACACTCCCTAAGGTTTTACGCACTTGACCTGCAAGAAAACTAGAATACTAGAAATACGAATTAATATGACCCAAAACATAGAAATATGACATGAAATGAGACAAGCTGAAAAGAAGTTTTATTATTCAGAAGAAAAGTACAATGTTCACTTTGATTTTCGAGGAGGCAACCTCCAATAAAGCATAGCTCGATTACAATAAGACTCGATACTTCTTCCCTTGCTATATAAGACTATTTATAGCTTTATGACATCAAAAACCCTAAATACTAGTGGTCCCTTGCATGACACAGGTTAACCACTTTATTTATTAAATATTTCCTATTTATAACTAATTTTGATCCCTTTTCTATAATGTAGTTCAACCACTTACAATTATTATTAATGCGTATAACCACTCACAGGATTTACTGACTCAATTAACTAACTATGTATCTGAAGAGGCTTATTACATGAATAAGGGAGCTATGGTTGAACATGCCCTCCCCCATCAAAAGTAGCCTTGTCCTCAAGGCTAAAGCTATGGATACTGCTAAATAATATTGGTTGCTTCCCATGTCACATCGTCTGGAGAGGTGTCTTTGCACTTGATGAGGACTTCCTTGATTATGCGGCCATGGAGATGTCATTCATGAGTATCAAGGACATGTTTAGGTTAGAGCCAAAGTGAACCTTCCTCATCCAATTCTCGAAGACTAGTTTGAGCCCTACAATTGTTCCCCATAGCTTTCTTGAGGCAGGATACATGGAAGACTAGGTGGATTTTTTAAGTAGTCGGTAGGGCCAATTTGTAAGGTACTGCTCCCATATGTTGAAGTACCCAAAAAGGCCCATATAATTTTGGCTCTAGTTTCTGGTAGCCCTTTTCTTTGAGAGAGGTATGCCTATAAGGTTGGAGTCATAGGAATACCTAGTCATCTACTTGAAATAATGTATTTGAATGTTGTCGTTTAGCCTATTGCTTCATTCGATTATGATCTTGATGTAGATTATCTTTGAGATGAGCAATCATGGTGGCATGGTTATGCAGGAGCTAATAAGCTTACTGTAATTTCGAATATCTAGAGATATAAGAAGCTTGAGAAGGTGTTATTTGGCCATACACTACCTCATATGGCGTCGTCTTGGTGGCTTCATGATAGTTAGTATTATACCACTATTCAGCTAAAGCCAACCATTGTACCCATTAATGCTTCTTTTATGAGGTGAAGCACCACAAATACTTCTCCAAACATTTGTTGACAACTTCTGTTTCATGAGGGGAATTTTGAGGTGTAAAATGGGCCTCCTAAGGAAATTATAAAGTAATAGTGGAAATAATAAAATAAGGCTAGATTACATCATTAAATTTTAGAGGGAAAAAAGAAAAAACTATTTTTTCAGCTCATATTTTTAACTTATCTCCCTATAGGTTTACTCAAATTTTGAGCTGAAACACTCTTTGGACGTAGAATTTGATTCCTCATCCAAGGAGTACCCATGTTGAATACTTTCGATGAACCCTACTACAGGAAAAAACATGATTGCGATCACGTTTTTCATGTACTTTTCATTTTTAGTGTAGCAAGGTCCATTGAAAGTATGCAACATGGGTACTCCTTGGATTAGAAATCAATGTTTGCACCCACTGAGTACTCCCACTTGAAACTTGAGTAAAAACTAAAGGATATAGGTTGAAAATACACATTGAAAAAGTAGTTTTTATTATTTTATTGTTTTTTAAACTTCTTACTTTTTTACTCCAAAAATGGTCAATGATCTCCCATGGTCGACATCAATATATTGAATCCTATTGGTCCTTATAAAGTTTATTTTGGTTGTACATTTTTCTTAGGAGGCCCATTTTAGACCTCAAAATTCCCCTAATGGACCATTGGTTTGGGGACGATGTGTTATACTCATTTGGAGGTGTTGCCTTGTAGCTTGAAAAGTTCCTACCAAAAAATGATGGTGAAAGTGGGGTCTCAATTAGACACAATGGAAGTCTGCATGTCATGGAGTTTGAATATTTGGTCCAAGAAAATCTAAGCCACCAATGTTGGGGTAAATGGGTGTGGGATAGAACAAAATTGACCATAATTGGAAATTATATGAACAACCACCATGATGACATATTGTTTTCTTGACTTTGGGAGACCTATAGTGAAATCGATGGAAACTTTTGTCTAGATGGAAGCAAGGAGTGGAAAGGATCGCAAGGTGCCTAGTAGCTTGATTGTTTCCCCTTTGTTGCTTTGTCATACTTCATATTCATCTACAAAGGTAACAATTTCATGCTTCATTCTTGTCCAAAAAAATGACCGATGTGCACGTGTATAAGTCTTCTAAAAGCATGAATGTCCAACAATGGGAGAGGAGTGCAACTCTTCCAAGATGTGTGGTTTGAGGGCGTAGGACAGGGCCAACACCACCCTATCCTTATAGCGGAGAAAATCATCCTTCCAAGAGTAATTCTCAGAGGAATTAGGATATGATCGTAATTTCTTAATGGAATAGGATAGATAAGAGCGGGAGAGCCATTCCTGACGGGCTTCTTCAATCCAATCTGGTATGGGTAGAGAGAGGGATAAGAAGGTACCCTCATCCTCAAACTAGTGAGATAAGGCATCAACCACTACATTATCATGCCCCTTCTTGTAAATTATCTCATAGTCATATCCCAGCATGTTTGCAAGCCATTTATTTTTTTGTGGTGACGATAAACATTTCTATAGAAATTATTTTAGGCTATGATGGTCATTTTAGATTTTGAAATGATGCCCCAATAAATATGGTCTCCAAGTGTCTACTACATGTAATATGGCCATCATTTCTTTCCTTGATCTAGGTGGATGTTGGTGACCACCTGCCTATTTCACTTTGACCCCCACCATTGTCTCTTTGAATTTTTCATTTTCCTTAATTGTAGCACAATTTAATATTTTTGGCAATTTTTTGGGTCCTGAACATTTGAAGGTGTTTTTAGGCCCTAAATGACATTTTTTTTTTGGAAACCTAAGGTCAAAATGGATTCTCAACTATTGTTGGCCACTTGAAATTTGTAGCCTTTGGATAGATGTTTCTAATGAGGTAGTGTACGCGTCAAATGGAGATCGTATGCCAAAGTTATGACCCGAGGAATTTGATGTACCAATTTACCCAAATGAGGCCCATAGTTTGGCGCTTCATCTCCTAGGGTTACGTTTTTAGATGTTTAGGGTTTTCCATTGTTTATAAATAATAAATAGGCCTTTGAGCCTCATCGTAACACAATTTAGAGGCATGTAGCCACCACATCTCTTCTCTGAGATAAGCTACCATCGCCTGAGCTAGTCGTATTTCCATTCTGTTTGTAAGAATATTTCAGTATTTGATATTAATTAAATGAAGTGTTATTTTTGCTACATCTCTATATTTATAATTATATCAGTAATTTGTTCTGTTCATGTTTAAGTTTGTATTAGTGGTATCAAAGCAGTCTTCTCTTTCTCTATTTTTATTTTCATGTCCTCAATGAGGTCGGCATATAAGGATTTAAGGCTCAAACTGGTCAAACCTTTGTAAGACCAGCCTCGCAAATCTCGATGGCCTCCAATGGAAAAAGAGAATAAATATGAGGGGGAAGAAGATCCTTTCAAAACATTCCTCAAATAAGCCCTATAGTGACAAAGGAACGCAATGATGGACAACTTTGCCCAGATCCTTCAACAACTACCCAAGGGTGACACATCTCCTTCCAGCAGCTACTTTGGAAGCACTACACCCTTTAAGGTACAAGTTAATTTTGACATCTCCATATTTGAGGGTTATATAGATGTGGACACCATATATAAATGGTTAAATATAATAGAAGGATATTTTTCTATTGATGATTTTTCCAGGTAGGAAAATATTACTTTTGCACTTATTAAAGCTGTCTCCCATGCTAAGGACTTATGGAAAACCTACTATGAGAAGAAGGATGAAAGTACGCCCTAACTATTTTTGGTCACACCCACTTGGAATTCATTCTGAGACGCCATCAAGGAGCAATACTACCCTATCAGGAGCTATGAGGATAAATACATAAAGTGGACCATGCTACGACAGGGAAGGGACTAAGACGTGTGGGAGTTTACCAATGTTTTTCATACCCTTCGCATGAAGTTGGGTATCAAGGATTCTAAGCAAAATTTGGTACTTAAGTACTGCAACTGCATACATAGGTACATCCAGGATGAGATGGAGTTCTTGGACATATCCTCACTCAACATAGTGTACCGATACGCCATGAAGATTGAGCAAAAGTTTAAACAGAAAAAGCAAGACTTTGGATCTACAAATCTGAAGTAATGGAAAGGACCCTCCAAACTACAGAGAAAAGAGCAAAGCCAAGGTAGGACGACCTAGGATAACCTTTCGAATCCGCAAAAAAACAACAACACCATGAAGATAGAGAAGGACACAAGTTCCATAAGTGTTCCACTCACAACACATGAGCTTCGGGCCAAGAAGTCACTGGTAGCCGAGATGAAGGCTGCGGAGTCAGATGCATGTTCTGACTCTGAGTCAAAACCTGACTAGGGGAATGAAAAAGGGAAGAATATCATTGATGTGGAGCCCAGTTCCATTTTGGCCACCACCAAGATCTAGAATATTTAGCCTGAAGATCTGGAGGAGGGGGAATGCCTATTCCACTCACAGATGTGGGTGAATGGTTCTTTGATGTACTTCATTATCGACAGCGAGAGCCAAAAGAATATCATTTCTACATAGGTCATGAAGCAGTTAGGCCTACCGACTACAACACATCTACAGTTGTAAACCATCAAATGGCTTCACCAAGGATGAGATCTCTGTATCAACCAATAATTCCGCCTTCCCTACAACATCAAGACCTTCACGGACTAGGTATTGTGTGATATTTCTCCTCTTGAAGTTTACGATGTATTATTAGCATAACCATACTTATGGAAACGACATGTTGTATATGAGTCTAGACCCCGTTCTGTTATTATTTCTTTCGGTAATAAGTTATATAGGATACCAGAGGTAGCCCCACCTACCGCCATCTCTTTGATCTCTGCTAAGAAATACAGTAAGATCATCTTGAAGAGTAGGAAATTTGTTTTATTTTTTATTCTCTCTCAAATTAAGCGGAAGATCGTAGCGACATCCATGGCCCCCAGGAAGGGCTGCTCCATGCAACAGAAGCTGGTTGATACAGTTGTGGAAGAGTACAAGGACATATTCTCCTCACTCATAGGGGTATCGTTGCACTATCAGGTCAATCATTCTACTGATCAGAATCCTGAAGCACCTCTGCCCAACAGGCTGATACATCATTTCTCCATTCTGGAGAATGAAGAGATCAAGTGAAAAATATAGGAGCTGCTACAAAATTGGAAAATCCAACCAAGCTCCTCACCTTGTGGGAGCCTAATTGTACTTGTACAGAACAAGGATGGGATCTGGAGTCTCTGCATTGATTATCGGGCACCAAACAAAATCATTGTCTCTAACAAGTATCAAATCCTATGATTGATGACCCTTTAGACCAACTCAAGGGGGGCCAATTATTTTAGCAAGATCGATCTGTAGTCTGGCTATCACTAGGTTCCAATAGAGCCCACAGATATATGGAAGGCCACCTTGAAATCCAAGTAAAGCCTTTTTGAATGGTTGATTATGCCCTTCAGGTTGAAAAATTCCCCTTCTAATTTTATGAGACTAATGGATGATATCTTGCATCCCTTCACCAACTCATACATGGTGGTTTATCTAGATGACATCCTCATCTTCAGCAAGAGTTGGGAATAACACTTGCAACACATTCGGCACATCCTCCAAACCCTTCAGCAACACAAAATGTGTGCCAACTTGGAGAAATACACCTTTGGCATGAGCTAGGTCCAATATTTAGGTTACACATATATGAGCATGGCATGCATGTGGATTTGACTAGGATCCAAGTCATTCAGGATTGGCTAGCCCCAACCACTCTAACAAAGCTTTAGAGCTTTTTTCGCCTTGGAAAGTTTTATCAAAGGTTCGTGTTGGGATTTTTCCATATCACTTGGCCCTTGAGTCATATTTCTAAGGGCAGGGTAAAAGAAAAAATTTCCTAGTTTGAGTCCCAATAGAAGGCATTTGTTGAGTTGAAGCACCAACCCTGCTTTGCAATGGTACTCACACTGCCAGACCTACAGTAGCCATTTGAAATTGAGATAGACACCTTAGACTATGATATTGGCACAGTCCTCACCCAGAATGGGCATCCAATTGCCTATCATAGTGAGACACTTTCCGATAAAATTCATAAGTACCCTACCTATGATAGAGATATGTATTCCATTGTGTAGGTTTGTCAAAAATAGAAGCACTACATTCTGGGGAAGGATGTGGTCATCCACACCGATCACTAACCTCTTTAATTTATGTAGACATAGGGGAATTTTGAGAACGATGGTCATCAGAAGTGGTCTACATATCTGAAAAAATTCCACGCGAACATTAAATACAAAAAGGGTAGCAGAAATAATGTTGTAGAATGCCTCAACCGACCCCCAATTGTAGCACTGATTATTATTCTCAACTCTTGCGGCCACGAAAACTCTAGATGGATGTAACTATACAAAAATGGTCCACAGTTCACCTCGACATACTAGATGCTAGTAGATGGAAAGAAAGTTCCTAATTTCCACCTCGAGGATGCATTATTATGCTACCTAGGCCATCTTTGTGTTCTTTCAAGTGAGTGTCCCAAGATGATTTGGGAGGAGCACTACACTTGGGTCACTAGACACATTGGCATGGAGAAAACTATGACTGTACTATAAAAGTACTTTTATTGGCCCAAACTTCGACTATATGTAGGGAAATATATCAGATATTGCACTGCCCACAGCATCGCCAAGCCAACCATCAAGAAGTAAGGCATGTACACTCTTCTGCCTACTCCTAGCCAGGTGTTGGAATCCATCTCCATGGACTATATGTCTGGCCTGCCTTCTACCAAGAAATCTAATGACTATGTATTTATGGTCGTCGACAAATTTTCTAATATGGCTACATTAGTGGCTTGTAAAACGAGTATCGCAATAGAGGAAACTGCCAAAATTTTCTTTAAATGAGTATGGGTATATTTTGGGATCCTAAAGACCATTATATCGAAACTAGATAGTAGGTTCTTGAGCACATTTTGGTCAAGCCTCTAGATACTATTGGACACCAAGCTCACTAAGTCAACTACCTTCCATCCCTAAACTGATGACCAGGCAGAGGATGTCAATAGGATGATAGTGCACATACTCCACATGTACAACTCCAACCATCAACAAACATAGGATGAGAGTCTTCCCTATGTGCAACATAATTATAACAGAGCTCTCCATAGCTCAACTGTTTGCAATCCCTTTCAAGTGGGTCTAGGATTTCAACCATTGTGTCTGATTGATGTTGTCATTCCTCATGCGACTACAACGACAGAATCCACACATGTATTTTATGAGGCTAATAAAGCGGCTAGATTTATTGAATGCATCCAACACATCTGCCAACAAGTTCACGACATCTTGGAAAATTCAAATTCCAAGTACAAATAGTGACATGATCAACATCGGGTGCCACACAAGTTTCAGGTGGGAGATAAAGTTTGGTTTCACTTGCAAAACGAATGCCTTTCCGGAGCCGATCAGAAGCTTAGACCACTCTAATATGGTCCTTACACCATTACCAAGGCCATGAGAGACAATGCTTTTGAGCTAAGCATTCCCTCATTCCTTTTCCTACACCTAGTGTTCAATGTGGACCTCCTTCAACAGTACTTCCTACCATTACTAGACACATCAAACATTGTAGAACAACTCACGCTAATAGAGTTAAACCCAGACTGCATGGAATAGGCCACACGTGATTGGATTATGGACACATGAGTTAAGACCACTCACCATCAGAAGATCCAACTAGATTGGGTTGTCAAAGTTGGCCAACTCCTCCCCCAAGGCAAGTGGCTCACCATGGACCAAGTTCAATAGAAGTTTCCCCATATCATGGAGGCACTCAATGCAATGGTGACCATTGACTCCTAAGGAGGGAGGTCTAACCCAAGTAGATTTTGGTGGACACTCACCTATTCCATTTGGACCCCGATCGTTGTCTCTTTAATTTTTTCAGTTTCCTTAATTGTAGCACAATTTACTATTTTTGGTTATTTTTTTGGTCCTGATCATCTCGAGCCATTTTGAGGCCCTAAACGACATTTTTTGGGAAATTCGATGCCAACAAGGGTCTTTAACCAATGTTTGACACTAAAAAATTGTATCCCTTGAATAGGTCTTTCTAACGAGGCATTGTGCATGGCAAACAGAGATCATATGCCAAAGTTACGACCTTACGAACTTGATGTAGTAATTTACCCAGATGGGGCCTGTTGGTTACCTATACCAATAGGTTTCATATTTCATGATTGGAAAAATTCAAGTGCCAAATATGCTCCACTTTGCTGCTACAAAGGTTCCATATTTGCAAAAGAAGACAAGGTGTGTACATGCCTTCAGGCCTATTAAAATTTTTATGGATGACCCAACACTCTAATCTGGGTCATGCCATGTTTTCAATTTATGTTGTAGAATAGAGAAAGAAATCTGTCCAAACTGTTTAATCTTGGCAGATCAGTAGTTAGGCAGAGAAACTGAGGTTCCCAACTGCTTAATCTGGGGCCTTGGGAGAAATAAGGGTAGTGCTAGATAGGAAAGTAAATGCAGAAAAGCCAATGAAAAGAAAAGGCACTCAAGGGGTTTGCAAGTCCAAGTGCACCCACCAAGAAGAAATAAAAATGCTAGGCAAAATAGTTGGGCAGGTAGATGGGGTTGCAGAAATGATGTTCCTCCCAAGATCAACTTTGCTATGCAAGTACAGGCAAAACAACATAGTGGAGCATGTCTAACTCCCCTCTCTCCCTCTGTGCACCACTCATAACTAACACCCATGCACCAGGTATGATCATAAGGGATACTCAAAGCTTTATGTGGGTTCTTATGGCCTTTAGAAGCCACATTTCTTGTGTAAAGTTCTTTTCATTTTGATCTACTCTTTACACCAAGTTGTTTCCAAGAAAACTTAGTAGTATTGGTCTTCAGTCACATTTTCCCCCCCTCATTTACCTCTAACTCTATTAACTAGCTCCCTATACTTCACCTCCCTTATTATTATAACAGCATGGTGTATAAACCCCAAACAATGTATAAATATCCCCTCCTTGGCATTATAGCCATAATTTCCACTCTCGGGGCATTGAATTAACATCTGCTTAAGGTCAAGAACCCAAGTCTAACCCATTGTCTCCATCTGAGCCTATCTACCTAGCCAATCTTCCATGTTTTGCCTAAAAACCCTTGGAGAAACCCTTTTGAGCACCCTTATACCACTAGAAGGCAAAAAACGATGACGAAACCTACCTTCCCCTCCTTATCCTAAGGTCGGGAGCCAATATGCGCCTTCTTCATATAAATCCATCAAAACCTGCTTATCCTAAGTTTTACCCTCGTATGCCTTATGCCAAAATTTCAGAAAAACCTTTGATTTCCACCTTTCCTAATGTTGTCGGGCTTGTTTGATTTTTACAAAGGAAACATTGGAAAAACCATTGAAAAACATTTGATAAACCGAAGGGTCCCGCCGGGCGTAGTTGCCAAGACATATTATATTATAATCCGCCCGTTGACTATTAGCCTTCGTGAAGCTTGTTGACCCGATAACCATCCGATCGTGGCCTTGCTAGATCTACGGCCAATAGGAATTTCGGAGGGGCCTGACGTCCGACCGTTAAAATATGTTGACTTTATCTGCCGTGCAGATTCCCTGTCCGACAGCCGTCAGATCGCGCGCCTGCAATCCAACGGTTCCCGTGGATTTCGGAAGGCCCCCGATGTCCGACAGATACCTTCCGATATCTGTCAGATGATGTCGTCACGTGGGGACACGCGTAGCTCCCAAAATCCATCGGAGCCCCCTCTCATAGATTCCTTGCCGTGCAGGAGGGGGCCCGATATGACGACACCTGTCCGCCCGCGTCACCATCCCATTGTCGCCTACATCAGCGCCACGACTGCGCACCCTGTCCTCCATTCGTCCACCTGGCCACCACCTCACTGCCCCGTGGACCCGTCTCAGGCCACCACGTCACCTGATGACGTCCTGCTGACGTCATGCTGAAGTCACTCAAAAAGCGCGCCAATAAGCCAAAAAGGCCATATTTTCACGATTCTACGTGTTTTTTATCACTTTTGGTAAAAAGCACCTCTGCTCTTTCTGCATGCATATTACGATGAACAGTTTGCCAGCCAACTCCAGACCATCCACAGAGGTTCAAAGCTCGCACCCAACTGCTGTTTCGTCCCAAGCAACTGGTTAAACAGATATTTGCCCGTGAACCTCCTTGCAAACTGGTTTATTCACAGTAAATTGTAAAAAATACCCAAACACGGTAGAAGACTAAGAATTCACCACAAAACCAAAAATATCTAGCTCCCCCTCAAAGAATTAACGGTCAAAATCTACTAGCAGAGCCATTTCGCGCTAAAAATCTAGTGGAAACCCTTCTCTGTTCGCGCAATCGTGAACTATAGCACAGTACTTGCTCCTAAATTATCAAAAGAGGTCTGCTAAGCACTGTGAAAAAGCCTTCTCAGAGTACCTAGCAGTACTCTATTCTGCTATAAATCTACCCTGCTGCCCTGCATATCTCTCAAAAACCCACTTTCTCAGATAGCCCTCATCAGTTGTCATAAGCATTCAACCAAGCATGGATACTCCTAAGGTATCAGTAGCCCTCAATGTTACTCCCCTGAATGCTCCCCAGAGAGAGCTGGAGTGGCAGGATTTGGCAGACCTTGATTACCAAATCTCAGAGGACAGCCCATCCAAGTGCAAGTTCCACATTCATCTGCTAAATGAGCTTAGAGACAGCCATAGAGATGGAACAGATATCCTAGGTATTTGGGAATCCTCCCTCCCAATCTTCAAGCTACCTCAGTTCAATCAGTTCCCTGACCTGATTCACCTATGTGCTGTCTGTTATGACCCCATGCAGAGGGCTGTACTCAACCCTCAAGGTGCAGTAGTGTTTTATACAACCCCTGAGGCCATCAGGGAAATGCTCCAGTTCAAAACACAGAAGAAGTTGGTTCCCTTGTCCCTGCTGGACCTGATCAACCAAGGAACTAAGGTACTGACAGAGGCACAGATCATAAAGCTGAATCAATTGTTTATCACAAACTCTGACACAGTGTTGCACCCTCCCATTTTTGATGGATACCTAAATCAACTAGGTTTGGACCTGGCATACATGATAAGCTCAATTTTGGGGTACAAATCACTAGAGTTTATTGAGGAAACTGTACTAGTGATGATGACAATGTTTTCCCCAGGCAAGACCCCTATTTGTTATGATTATGCCACATATATCTCAGACAAGATACATGAGCAATTTCTACACTTGTCCAAAGAAAAGGTGTTCAGATACACCTCATACATTTATCATCTCATTTTGTACCACCAACATGAGAATTTCTCCTTTGAGATCAAGAGAACTGATGCAACAGGCAACCCTAGGTCAGTGGTATACTGGACCTCAGTCTTCCACATCCTCACATACTCTCTGTACACTTACTCTGAGTTCATAGACCTGTTCATCCATCCAGCTATGTCTCTCTTTGTAACTTCACCCCCTCCAAGACTATCTGATGAGATGCAGAGGATTCTGCAGCTATCTAGTGCCTACAGTATAGGGGATTGGTACTTCTACCAACACTTCACTGTGATCAGAATATATGGGTGTGAGCTGCGCCCATACAAATTGCCCAGGTATGTGCCTATGAGGCTCTTTGCCTTAGAATATTTCAGGCAATTTGGCAATGCCGATCAGGTGCACTTTGTAGGAAGGGGTAAAAAGGCACAACTCAAAGTGAGAAACCAACTTGGCCACTTTATCCTAAACAAAAGAGAAGGATGGAAAGAGGAAGACACAATGCTAGAAGGCCTTGGCCTAAAACAAAGCTTCCTTTGGAAGCCCTATGACCCAAATAACTTTATATCCTTGAAAAGGCAGAAATGCAAGCTCTCTAGCTATGAGCATGAGAGCATGCTCCACATTCAAAGACATGCCAATCAACCAAAGTGGAGAAGAAACACACTAGAAGAGCCTGTGACTCAAGAAGAGCTAGTTGAAAGAGCTAGAAGGCATTTGTTAAAGATGGCTGACTTAGAATGTCCATCTCAGGTACTTACTCTCCCAAAGCCTCAAACAGCAGTAGTTGCTTCATCTTCTGCAACACAGCAGGAGGCAGTACAAACCACAAACCAAGGGCAGAGCAAAGGCAAGGAAAATATCATGGAAGAACCACAGGGCCAACAGGATCAACAACAGCAGCCCCAGCAAGAACAGCAACAAGCAGACCAACAGGGTCAGGAAAAGCAAAAAGGAGAGGCCCAGATGGCTACCCAAGAACAAACAACACCAGTGGCACCTCCGAGGCAAGACTCCAGGGTTGATTCCTCTGTCCTCCAGACCCCTCAAAGGGAGGACATTAGCAGAAAGAGAGAAAGGGAGACTCCCCTCACTGAAACAATAGAGAAGAGGCAAAGATTAAATCCCTTCTCTTCTCAGAGGAGGAAATGCCAAGCATGGAGGCTTCTGCCAGCTCCTTGCAACAGGAGCAAGACAGGGCAGCATTGGGAGAAGTGAGCTCCTCAGGGAAGCAGCAGGGAACAGGTGCAAGCATAAAACAACAGTTCAAAGATTCCAAAAGAAGGAGTGAGCCAATAAAGATTAGGCTCTACAATCACCTGTTAAACATGGCACCTGCAAACCAACAAAGGCTCGTGTCTGCATTTTATGTGCAGGAAGGAAAGATGACAATGAGCCACTTCACTCCAACAGTGCAGCAACCACAAACAACTGCAGACTACATCAGGACCAATCTGGAGGTCCTGTCAAAAGACATCCACCCGATGGATCAGATTGAGCTCCACAAACACACGGGTGAGATGGTCTATGCCACCTTGGCAGATAAGACCTTAGTCAACTACAGGCTGCAGAATAGCCTGAACAATACTGCAGCACAGCTTGAGTTGGAGAAGACTTCCTCTCAAGCTAAAGATAACAGGATTAAAGCCTTAGAGCAAATAATAATAGAGTTTGGGCATGACCCCAATGATGTTAAGGCTGTACAACAAGTCCTCAAGCTGAGGGATGCTGATATGGCAGCAATAAAGAAAAAATTGAAAATCCCACCAACTCTCCACCCACAAACGGATGAGGTTGCCCAGCAGAGGCAAGAAAAGGATGCAGCTTCCTTACTAATGACATTATACAAGGAGCTCATCCAAACACATGAAAAGCTGCAAGAATCAGAAGCCACATTGGAAGCAGCATTGCAGCAGAAGGAGGTAGGGCAGTCCTCTCAGCCACCTCCAGAAAAAATAAATCTTGAGGAAACCCCTCAAGACACTGCCCCTCCCAGCCAACAAGTGCAGCAAGAAGCTCCAGCTACCACAGTACCGACCACCTCAGCACCAACAACAGAGCAGGCTGAAATCCTGGACATGCAGAAGCTGAGGAAAGAAATACAGGTACTGGAGTCCCAGATGTCAGAGCTAAACCAAGCCCAGGACAGCCTGGCAAAAATAAATGAGAAATATGACAAATCAAAGCAAAATGTGGCTAAGAGGGAAAGGGAGGTAAAGGCCATGAAAAAGAGGATTGCTGAGCTAGAAAAAGAGCTCACATTGGATAAAGTCACAACAGAGCTCAAAACGGTCATCTGGACCACCAATGGCCAGTCAATAACAAACTAGTGGGAATATATTAAGGCCATATATGAGCAAGTGTTACTCATAGGCAGAGCACGAAAAGAAATGCAGAGGGCAAGGGCATCTCTAGGAAACATGCCTGAGATTGCCCCCAAGATGATAGAAGTGCTGAACTACAGAACAAGTTCCCAGCTGGTAAGAATGGGGATTGGAAACAGGACTGAGACTATCTCCTTGATCAAAAGAGTCCTGATAATGAGAGACCTGATTCAGACCCTAAACAGAAGGATCCAGGATATGCAAGATGATATCAACAAGTTTCAGAACAGGTTTCTGGCCTTGCAGGACAGGGGGCTCCCCAGCATATTAGATCCTTCAGGAAAATTACTCTCCCATGAGAAATATGTCAAGAGAGTAAGCAATTTTGCAGCAACACAGATTGCAGAGGCACCTAGTACATCTTCAGAGGCAGGCCCAGTAATAGGGCAAATTATTTTTGATAGAGTAGATAATTTATTTTTTATTAGAAATGAAATTGCACATTTATTTGATGAGCCCCCTCACTTCTTTAAGTATACAGAGGCTGATGAGACCATAGGATCAATTTTGAAACATCAGTTGCCTTCATCAGGTACATGGGAGGAATTGATTCGATTATTGTTGAACCAAAGTCAGTAATCGCGGTTTTTTCTTCAACAAACAGTTTGAATCTCATACACAGCAGGAGAAAGACACATCAGCAGGTATGAAGACAGAGGCTGAGCCAACTCAGCACAGGTACTCAGGCCACAACAGTAGTATCAGCAGTCACAGGTGGCAGGGCCGAGAAGACACAGAAAGTTGCAGCTGCACAGCCACGTCATTCAACAGTTATGCCAAGCGCTCAATCGACTCCGTGAGCCCCAAAGGTCAAAATTGCTCTGACAGGAGTTAAGAGCCTTTATAACTCATTTAAGATTGTAATAACTTCTCATCTGCAAGCCCTGTACGATTAAAAGAAGATATTTTCCCTCTCAGATGACTCAATGCCTGAGATATTTTGTAATAGACTTCTATATATTTCCCCTCGCATTTGTTAGCAGGGGTTGGACTCCGGATGCAAGAAAATCTCTTGATATCTATTCTATTACTCCTCTATTGTAAATCTTTCAGACAACTAATACAAAGGATGATGGGATTTCCAAAAGCATTTTGTTTTTGATGTCTTGCTGGTGTATGGCTGAAAGTTGCAGGATTCCTGTGTATTCCATGGCTCAATAAGTTTTCTTGTTACTCTCTGTTAAATATATGTTCATTATACTTTCGTATATCTTTCATGTTTCCATGTACTCAATATCTAAGTAGCAAGGAAAAAGAATAGTCTCAGGACTTAATCATTGATTACCCTGAGTTCAATCTAAGCTATTTCATATGTTTTCTTTAGTTATGGTAACGAAAGAGTAATTCTTAAGTGCTACCTTTCACACCATATCATCACAGTAATCTATTTGTTTCAGGAATTCAAGTAATTGCTCCTAAATAATAGACCTCCTTCCCACTACCCAGCTCAGTGAAGAATTCTTAAATGCTCTTTTCTAGTTGTTTCTCATTCCACCCTCGCAATTCAAAGTTTGTTTTATGAAATACATACAGGCCCTGTAATCCCAGCAGCACTTAAGTGGATCTCAAGGAAACAACAGCTACAGACCCCATTGCCCAATGGATTAGTTTCACCTGCAAAGAACACTCTAAAATATATCAGAATCATCCTCCCAACCAAACACAAAAACAATCAAACATTTACTTCATACCTAGCCTAAAAACTCCAATAGAACAGTGACAAATCATAAAGAGAGAGCCCTCTCTGATTACAGCTTGGCTAGAAGTTGTAGTCCAAAGATTGGTTAGTAGTTACCCCGGCCGTATTCCATTGGGAGTCAAAGGGAACAACCTGGGTGTTAACATAAATGGCGACTTCACTGGGGAACTTTAGGATCTCTAGGTGACTGTATATCTACCAGGGATTACACTCAAAATCTGAACATCAGTCAAGAAACCTTCATAACTGCTCCTACACAAACATCTGCAGCCTTAAGGTGGAGCTGGCTCAGATATCGTTTTTACCCAATATAGATACACAGAGTCTTTCAAACCTCCTGACCAGTCCTTACTATACAAATATTTCAAAAAATTAAAAGGACTAGCTCAGAAGCTGCCTCCCAAAAAGAATCTCCGGTACACTACGGCTAATCCTGACCCCAACCCTCCTACTATCTTCCAAAATCCCAATACAATCCCCAAACTAACTAGGAATCAGCAAAAACAAGACAACCTTGCTGACCTTAGTCCAAAAACAGTCCACCCTAACCCCATCGCCACTCCAATCAAAGTCCTATTCCGTTCCACCCCTAATTCCCCTAGCTCTCCATCAACATCCCAAAGCCCCCCACCCACATCCTCTTCCCCTATACACATTCCCTTGACCAACACTCTAAATCCCTCTATACCTGTTACCCCTGTGGTACCAACGACCCTGTTGCCCCAGTTGCCCTTATCAACCCCCAAAATCTTGTGAACATGGCTATGAGGTATGCACCCTTGCAACTACCTGCCAATCCTGTGGCCTTACCTCAAGATTATCAGGCCAAAATCTCATATTTTGACTCCTGGCCTTTCAGCTATCCCAGGCAGCTAAAATGCAAGATCATTTTGAAAATTATGAGATAGATGATGACACTGTAAGGATGAGAATATTTGTCCAAAGCTTAACAGGGGATGTGAGAACCTGGTTCAGATCACTTCCTGCAAACACCATTAATTCCCTTGATGAGATCTACCAATCCTTCACAAACAGATGGGAGAAAAAGAAGGATCCTCTACATATACTTGGTGAATATGACATGATTAAAAGAGGTCCTCAAGAGACAGTTTTGCAATACTGTGCTAGGTTTAATAATGTATATAATGCAATACCTCAAAACCTGAGACCTCCTCCTGACTTGGCCCTATATAAATGTCCAGATGGATTTGACCCGGATATGGCTTACCAACTAAAAGAAAGAGCCCCTCAAACCCTTGAAGAAGCTCAGAAGGTTGATGTGACAGTTGAGGCAAACCTGATTGCCAAGAGGAATAGGGCTAGATTAGAAAAGAGAGTTGCCTTTAAGGAGGAACCCTCAGCCTTTGACCAAAAATTAGATGCAAT
>APFE031141982.1:80426-101460 GCA_000404065.3 Pinus taeda | reverse complement strand
AACTATTTTTGATCGCATGTAAGGGAATATAGCAACATGCTTGTCATTGTTCGCATGCATGTAATCCCATCCATTCGGCACACTCACTAAGGCATAGACAAGAACCAAGTCTGAATGGAGCTGAACATGTACTCCGACAAGTTGATGCATATTCCTACCAGCACATGCTTGGATAGTAGCGTAGACATTATGCATCAACATGTTGCCTATCTAGTCACACCAGAATGACCATGTAGATGCTATCAAATGAGTTGGACATAGGAGCCATATCAATCCACTCAAATGCAATGAAGGTAAGATTTTTCTTCGGTAAGATGTCACCATTGAGCGCACGAACACCACCATCGACAACCAAGGTTTGCATCAGCTCACCACCTTCAACCATCACAAGCATGTCAAAGAGTTGGTCTCACCACAATGGTCTGAGTGTTAGTGATGTCTTGCATAGCTTGCTCAAGCCATTTTGTCTCACATGGGAGCATGTTCATTGTAATGTAATGTCTTGTCAAGTGGAAGTTCAAGTGTCGATTGTTGGATGTAACAATCATAGAGTAGATGAAGAGTCATGAGGGTAGATGAATTGTCTCAAAGGGGAATTTCAAGGGTCACCCCACCATTTTCTATAAATAGTCCCTCATAACTCATTGTATAGGCTTTTGGTCAGCCAAGATTCCGATAGGACTATCTTAGAGAGAGATTGGATAGTATTGTAACAAGCCTTGGCTTCTCCACTACGCAGAGCTATTATATCGCTTTGGAGGAGCAGGTGGTTGTGGCTGTAACATTTCGATGTCAGAAATAGTGGTTAGACATGGATGTATTGTATGACTGGAACTTACACTCTTAATATAATAGAGCCAACATGTTTCATGCATATGTTGTACTATATTTTATGTTATCTGGTTTCCTATAAATGATATATGTATTCGTTTGCTTACACGTGCATGTATGGGCGATTCTATATAAGTATGTAAGAATCTTTCTAAAATGTGTTGTTGGTTTAACCATCACTTTGGATTTCTCGCTAACCTGCTTTCCAGCTTGTGATGCATCTTCATTCGTGTGTTCCCTTCCAAGCTGTGTACTATTACAGGTTTCCAAGGGGCACACTCACTTCACCCTCAGTGTGTTAGAACCTCTCATGCACTTTCCTTGACTTACTGTAGTTGTCACACACTTTCTACCAACAGGGGCATCTTACTTGCCTCTGTGCAAAATCGCAGTCAAGGCACTGCCGTACAACCCACTTCTAGGACTCCTACACTAAATGGTCTGAGGTCTAATTGGGACTTCTTACCGAGGAGATCCCCTTACATGCTGGTAGGTCCATCACCATCAAAAAGACCCAAAACTCAACCCTTCATCCGTCCCCTATGTTTCATGTGTGCTCCTAAACTGATTGAATGCACTGACGCACCCAAAAGGCATGGAGCCTTAACCTTTAGCCTTCAGGACTACGTCTTGAACCCTCCTTCAACCCTCTTTAGTGCATGAGTGTAGGTCGAAGGCATGAAGCTTCAACATTCAACCTTCAAGAGTGTATCTTATGCCCTCCCTCTATCCCTTGAGCACATAGTGCATGTGGGAAGCCTGAAGCTTTTCCCTTCATCCTTCGGACTTGCATCATGCACCCTTCCTTGATTTCCTTTGCTTTTACAACACATGAATCCATCTAGAAGCCTTAAAGATCCTTCTCTTAGCCCTTTAGTCTCTCAAAGTGCACCCTTGAAACCTATAGCTCCCTTGGCTATTTTAGGTACACCTTAAAGTAATGAATAGTAAAATATACATAAAACATGATAGAGTAGGATATTTTCATATTGATGGTTCCTTGTTATGAGTGATTGCAGAAATAGGTATTCCAGAGATCTCATGGTAAGCACATACAAAGAATATCAGGTAGAGAGGATAGAAAAAGGAAGAACAAGAAGAACGAAGAATGCACTTGAAACTTGATGATCAAAGTACCATGAATACTCCAATATTGAAGACCCTTCGGAGGGTGGAAGCACCATGAGAAGATGATTATAAAGAACAGGAACAATGGAATCCATATCACCATTAAAGTAAGTCCATGTCATTCGTTATCATTAGTCCCAGTCATCTGAGATAGTGACATTTCAAGTTCCATCATATGACAATATGGAATAAAAAATATATTGTTATAATTTTTGTAAAATAAAAGAAAGTATAATTCTAAGATTCATATGTAAACTTAATATTCGCAGAAATCTAAAGTACACATAATACCAAAAATCATTTGTAATTCCAAAAGTCATTTGGAATTTCAAAGGTTGTAGAATTCTGAAGGTCGCTAGAATTTAGAAAGTCAAGAGTCATTAGGGTATGAAAGTTCACTCCTCAACTTATAAATAGGCCTTCATTTCCCATGTAAAGTACTTTTACCCTTGGCTTCTCCCATAAGGCATAAGAGAGATAATTTAGTGCTTTTGGGGAGCAAGTAGTGGCTCCAACGCTCCACTATTAGAGCAAGTAATGTTCATTGTATTCATGCATCTTGGGACTTTTACTTAATATTTGAAACAATGATGGCTAATGCATTTTCTTACATGGATTATGGATGTTTGTAACACTATTTTGTTAATGTTTATGGTTCATGTTTTCTTTCACCAGTACTATGGTAGTTGAGATATTTCAGTTATTTTAGTACTTATTCTATTGAGATTGTGTTGTAATGGTTATAATGTTCGTCACATTCATGCGGACTATTATGCTGGATGTTAGATGAAAAATTCATGTTTGTGTTTGTCTTTATTAGGGTGGTACTATTACCTATCTCTTAGAGGCTCACTTTCTTTCCCCTTTGTGGTAGAAGAACCCTGATGCACTTGCAACTGAACCTTCACCAGGCACACTAGCTTGATTTTCGAAGGCATATATGTGATTCTTTCTCTTCCTGACAAGTATATCCAAGGTAAATATTTAAGTAGACAACATGCAGGACATATTCCACATGGAGCTCCTATCTCAGATGGTGTGAGGTCTAGTTAGGACCACATATCAAGGAGGCCCCCTTGAATGTTTGAAGGTCTAGCACTATTAACATTTCTGGTGCTAGAAGGAGGGAAACCATATTTTTATGGCTGATAAACCCACCCAACCACATCATACTTCCTCTAGACAAGGCAACAACATTCCCAACACTTCTCCAAATCATATTCCTGAAGCAGGTAGGTCTTCTCAAGCTAGCCCTAAACAAAGTTGTGATATTTCTTACAATCACATTGAGTGAGTTTGACCCACAACCTATAATTTTGTGAATGATATCATATTGATTCTTGGAGCACATAATATTCCTTATTTTTTGAATAAGAAAGAAACCACTCCCACTGAGATAGTGGTTTTACAGTAGAAGATTTGGTTTTTTCTACTCTCGAAGAGTTGGTGGAATTTGTAGAAAATACAGAAAAACTTGAGCAACCTCCAATGTTTAATGAGCATGACACCAACAACATTGTTATTTTGGACAACACTTTCCACGTGTTAGGAAGACATGAAGAAGAGGAAGAAGATACATCACATTCCGAAGAAGAGGAGGAGGATATAGATGAATAAATGGTATACCAAGGTCTACATTAGATGAATATGGGTCCACTTGCCCTTCCGGGTATTTCACATAATATTCCAAGGCACCTGGAAAAGTTGTTGGCAAAATATGACCCTGACAAGGTGCTCAATGTGGAAGACCATTCAGATAATTTCTAACTACACTTGCAGATGCTCGAGGTACATTATGACAATGTTGCATGTAGACTCTTTCCTTGTACCTTAGATGGTAGAGAATCTGCTTGGTACCATATTCTTCCTGTGAATTCAATTTAGAATTGGAGAGGGTTTAAAAAAAATGTTCCTTGAAAAGTTCGTTGATGAAAAAACACCATCCATTTTATTAAAAGAGTTATGGATTCTAAAGATGGGAGCAAAAGAAAAGGTGAAGGAATTTAATCATAGGTTTAATCATATATTGAACCAACTCCCCCCAGATATGGTACCTGATCCCTCAATCACAATTGATTACTATACTTCTCCCTTGCCAGTAAGCATTTCACAATTTGTAAAGAGAACAATGAAAGAAAATTTGGCTTAGAATTTTGAAGAATCCATTGCCATTGCGAAGGACTTGCATGTGATTAGAGTCATATTTTATGAAAATTCATCCAAATACTCCAAGGATACATGAAAAAGGTCTTAATGCCTCTTTAAAGAAGGAAAAAGATAAAGAAGATCTTGATTTGGAAAGCTTGACCTCAATGATCAAGACTTTGTCCAACGAGTGAGTAGAACATAAGCAAAGGACAAGTGATACCTTTGTCAACAGAAAGCCCATGAAATGAAATTAACTTCCTTAAGAAGTTCAATAATAGCATAAACAATAATAGTTAGTTGACTAAGTTTGAACAGAGCTCAAATGTCAGGCTAAATGTCGATAGTATGGGCATGGAATAATAATTTTCTTTTCACCAAGACTATCATTCAGAAAATACATGCCCACAGTGGAATCACAACATGAACACTCTATTTACACATTTCTTGCACAAAGGCACCAACATAGGGATGATAATTCACAAGAATAATGGTTCTCGTGACAGGGTTGCCTATAGGAAAACTAGCCCCTCTAGGGAAATTACTAGAGGAGGGAATCTCTAAAAAGAATGAACTATACCATGCTTGATTAATACTAGAAAAAAGTTTACCCACAGGTTAGTTAGGAGCAATAGGAATCACTCCCCCCCCCACACTACTCGAGGTGACTATTCCCATACTAGGAACTAGGATTGTAGGATGAGACAAACTAGAAGTAAATATTATTGATCCCATAGGTTGTCTAGGGTTTTCTCCCAGAACTAGAATAGATGAATGAATGGTCACAGAGACACTAGAAAACTTGTGGGAGTTATAGAAGCAACTGGTATTATTACCCAAGAGGATGTGAAAGGTTTTGAAGGATGTGTAGATCCTGCCACACTCAATAGATAGTAATAGAAACTACATATGCAAAGGGTAAAGGAGAATTGATCTCTTCCATAGGTGGTGAATACAAAGGACTATATACATAGGAAGGTGTTGAACCATGTAGATTCAACCACAATAACTCTAGTTTTGATGGGAAGGTCAAACGTTGATCAACAATAGAGACAGAATCGTCCACAAGCATATATATATAGATATCAAGTCACTACAAGGAGGACAAGGAATATATTTGACAACTAGAGGTTGGTTTGGGTCTTAAGTACAGATTGGAATCCTATGATTAGGAGTCAACAATTCACCTCTCTAAGAAGGTATACCCCAGATTCTACATCATTGACAACAACTTGTTCAACCAGGTGAATAAATGTTTTTTAACCAAATTAATTTAGTACAAACACTCCCTAAGGTTTTACGCACTTGACCTGCAAGAAAACTAGAATACTAGAAATACGAATTAATATGACCCAAAACATAGAAATATGACATGAAATGAGACAAGCTGAAAAGAAGTTTTATTATTCAGAAGAAAAGTACAATGTTCACTTTGATTTTCGAGGAGGCAACCTCCAATAAAGCATAGCTCGATTACAATAAGACTCGATACTTCTTCCCTTGCTATATAAGACTATTTATAGCTTTATGACATCAAAAACCCTAAATACTAGTGGTCCCTTGCATGACACAGGTTAACCACTTTATTTATTAAATATTTCCTATTTATAACTAATTTTGATCCCTTTTCTATAATGTAGTTCAACCACTTACAATTATTATTAATGCGTATAACCACTCACAGGATTTACTGACTCAATTAACTAACTATGTATCTGAAGAGGCTTATTACATGAATAAGGGAGCTATGGTTGAACATGCCCTCCCCCATCAAAAGTAGCCTTGTCCTCAAGGCTAAAGCTATGGATACTGCTAAATAATATTGGTTGCTTCCCATGTCACATCGTCTGGAGAGGTGTCTTTGCACTTGATGAGGACTTCCTTGATTATGCGGCCATGGAGATGTCATTCATGAGTATCAAGGACATGTTTAGGTTAGAGCCAAAGTGAACCTTCCTCATCCAATTCTCGAAGACTAGTTTGAGCCCTACAATTGTTCCCCATAGCTTTCTTGAGGCAGGATACATGGAAGACTAGGTGGATTTTTTAAGTAGTCGGTAGGGCCAATTTGTAAGGTACTGCTCCCATATGTTGAAGTACCCAAAAAGGCCCATATAATTTTGGCTCTAGTTTCTGGTAGCCCTTTTCTTTGAGAGAGGTATGCCTATAAGGTTGGAGTCATAGGAATACCTAGTCATCTACTTGAAATAATGTATTTGAATGTTGTCGTTTAGCCTATTGCTTCATTCGATTATGATCTTGATGTAGATTATCTTTGAGATGAGCAATCATGGTGGCATGGTTATGCAGGAGCTAATAAGCTTACTGTAATTTCGAATATCTAGAGATATAAGAAGCTTGAGAAGGTGTTATTTGGCCATACACTACCTCATATGGCGTCGTCTTGGTGGCTTCATGATAGTTAGTATTATACCACTATTCAGCTAAAGCCAACCATTGTACCCATTAATGCTTCTTTTATGAGGTGAAGCACCACAAATACTTCTCCAAACATTTGTTGACAACTTCTGTTTCATGAGGGGAATTTTGAGGTGTAAAATGGGCCTCCTAAGGAAATTATAAAGTAATAGTGGAAATAATAAAATAAGGCTAGATTACATCATTAAATTTTAGAGGGAAAAAAGAAAAAACTATTTTTTCAACTCATATTTTTAACTTATCTCCCTATAGGTTTACTCAAACTTTGAGCTGAAACACTCATTGGATGTAGAATTTGATTCCTCATCCAAGTAGTACCCATGTTGCATACTTTCAATGAACCCTACTACAGGAAAAAACGTGATTGTGATCACGTTTTCCATGTATTTTTCATTTTTCGTGTAGCAAGGTCCATTGAAAGTACGCAACATGGGTACTCCTTGGATTAGGAATCAATGTTTGCACCCAATGAGTACTCCCACTTGAAATTTGAGTAAAAACTAAAGGAGATAGGTTGAAAATAGGCATTGAAAAAGTAGTTTTTATTATTTTATTGTTTTTTAAACTTCTTACTTTTTTACTCCAAAAATGGTGAATGATCTCCCATGGTCGACATCAACATATTGAATCCTATTGGTCCTTATAAAGTTTATTTTGGTTGTAAATTTTTCTTAGGAGGCCCATTTTAGACCTCAAAATTCCCCTAATGGACCATTGGTTTGGGGACGATGTGTTGTACTCATTTGGAGGTGTTGCCTTGTAGCTTGAAAAGTTCCTACCAAAAAATGATGGTGAAAGTGGGGTCTCAATTAGACACAATGGAAGTCTACATGTCATGGAGTTTGAATATTTGGTCCACAAAAATCTAAGCCACCAATGTTGGGGTAAATGGGTGTGGGATAGAACAAAATTGACCATAATTGGAAATTATATGAACAACCACCATGATGACATATTGTTTTCTTGACTTTGGGAGACCTATAGTGAAATCGATGGAAACTTTTGTCTAGATGGAAGCAGGGAGTGGCAAGGATCGCAAGGTGCCTAGTAGCTTGATTGTTTCCCCTTTGTTGCTTTGTCATACTTCATATTCATCTACAAAGGTAACAATTTCATGCTTCATTCTTGTCCAAAAAAATGACCGATGTGCACGTGTATAAGTCTTCTAAAAGCATGAACGTCCAACAATGGGAGAGGAGTTCAACTCTTCCAAGATGTGTGGTTTGAGGGTGTAGGTCAGGGCCAACACCACCCTATCCTTATAGTGGAGAAACTCATCCTTCCAAGAGTAATTCTCAGAGGAATTAGGATATGATCGTAATTTCTTAATGGAATGGGACAGATAAGAGCGGGAGAGCCATTCCTGACGAGCTTCTTCAATCCAATCTGGTATGGGTAGAGAGAGGGATAAGAAGGTACCCTCATCCTCAAACTAGTGAGATAAGGCATCAACCACTACATTATCACGCCCCTGCTTGTAAATTATCTCATAATCATGTCCCAGCATGTTTCCAAGCCATTTAGTTTTTTGTGGTGACGATAAACATTTCTATAGAAATTATTTTAGGCTATGATGGTCATTTTAGATTTTGAAATGATGCCCCAATAAATATGGTCTCCAAGTGTCTACTACATGTAATATGGCCATCATTTCTTTCCTTGATCTAGGTGGATGTTGGTGACCACCTGCCCATTTCACTTTGACCCCCACCATTGTCTCTTTCAATTTTTCATTTTCCTTAATTGTAGCACAATTTAATATTTTTGGCAATTTTTTGGGTCCTGAACATTTGAAAGCGTTTTTAGGCCCTAAATGACATTTTTTTGGGAAACCTAGGGTCAACATGGATGCTCAACTATTGTTGGCCACTTGAAATTTGTAGCCTTTGGATAGATGTTTCTAATGAGGTATTGTACCAAACAGAGATCGTATGCCAAAGTTATGACCCGAGGTATTTAATGTACCAATTTACCCAAATGAGGCCCATAGTTTTGGCGCTTCATCTCCTAGGGTTACGTTTTTAGATGTTTAGGGTTTTCCATTGTTTATAAATAATAAATAGGCCTTTGAGCCTCATCATAACACAATTTAGAGGCATGTAGCCACCATATCGCTTCTCTGAGATAAGCTACCATCGCCCGAGCTAGTCGTATTTCCATTCTATTTGTAAGAATATTTCAGTGTTTGATATTAATTAAATGAAGTGTTATTTCTGCTACATCTCTATATTTATAATTATATCAGTAATTTGTTGTGTTCATATTTAAGTTTGATTAGTGGTATCAAAGCAGTCTTCTCTTTCTCTATTTTTATTTGCATGTCCTCAATGAGGTCGGAATATAAGGATTTAGGGCTCGAACTGGTCAAACCATTGTAAGACCAGCCTCGCAAATCCCGACGGCCTCCAATGGAAAAAGAGAAGAAATATGAGGGGGAAGAAGATCCTTTCAAAATATTTCTCGAAGAAGCCCTGTAGTGACAAAGGAACGCAATGATGGACAACTTTGCCCAGATCCTTCAATAACTACCCAAGGGTGACACATCTCCTTCCACCAGCTACTTTGGAAGCACCACACCCTTTAAGGTACAAGTTAACTTTGACATCCCCATATTTGAGGGTTATATAGATGTGGACACCATATATAAATGGTTAAATATACTAGAAGGATATTTTTCTATTGATGATTTTTCCAGCTAGGAAAATATTACTTTTGCACTTATTAAAGCCGCCTCCCATGCTAAGGACTTGTGGAAAACCTACCGTGAGAAGAAGGATGAAAGTACACCCTCACTATTTTTGGTCACACCCACTTGGAATTCATTCTGAGGCGCCATCAAGGAGCAATACTACCCTATCAGGAGCTATGAGGATAAATACATAAAGTGGACCATGCTACGATAGGGAAGGGACTAAGACGTGTGGGAGTTTACCAATGTTTTTCATACCCTTCGCATGAAGTTGGGTATCAAGGATTCTAAGAAAAATTTGGTACTTAAGTACTACAACTGCATACATAGGTACATCCTGGATGAGATGGACTTCTTGGACATATCCTCACTCAACATAGTGTACCGATACGCCATGAAGATTGAGCAAAAGTTTAAACAGAAAAAGCGAGACTTTGGATCTACAAATCCGAAGTAATGGAAAGGACCCTCCAAACTACAGAGAAAAGGGCAAAGCCAAGGTGGGACAACCCAGGATAACTTGTCGAAGCCGCAAGAAAACAACAACACCATGAAGATAGAGAAGGACACAAGTTCCATAAGTGTTCCACTCACAACACATGAGCTTCGGGCCAAGAAGTCACTGGTAGCCGAGATGAAGGCTGTCGAGTGAGACGCATGTTCTGACTCTGAGTCAGACCCTGACTAGGGGAATGAAAAAGGGAAGAATATCATTGACGTGGAGCCCAGTTCCATTGTGGCCACCACCAAGATCTAGAAGATTTAGCCTGAAGATCTGGAGGAGGGGGAATTCCTATTCCACTCACAGATGTGGGTGAATGGTTCTTTGATGTACTTCATTATCGATAGCGGGAGCCAAAAGAATATCATTTCTGCAGAGGTCATGAAGCAGTTAGGCCTACCAACTACAACACATCCACAGTTGTACACCATCGGTTGGCTTCACCAAGGATGAGATCTTTGCATCAACCAATAATGTCGCCTTCCCTACAACATTAAGCCCTTCACGAACTAGGTATTGTGTGATATTTCTCCTCTTGAAGTTTACAATGTATTACTAGCATAACCATACTTATGGAAGCGACATGTTGTATATGAGTCCAGACCCCGTTTTGTTATTATTTCTTTCGGTAATAAGTTATATAGGATACCAGAGGTAGCCCCACCTACCGCCATCTCTTTGATCTCTGCTAAGAAATGCAGTAAGATCATCTTGAAGACTAGGAAATTTGTTTTATTTTTTATTCTCTCTCAAATTAAGGGGAAGATCGTAGCGACATCCATGGCCCCCAGGAAGGGTTCCTCCATGCAACAGAAGCTAGTGGATACGGTTGTGGAAGAGTACAAGGACATATTCTCCTCACTCATAGGGGTACCCTTGCACTGTCAGGTCAATCATTCTACTGATCAGACTCCTGAAGCACCTCTGCCCAACAGGCTGATACATCATTGCTCCATTCTGGAAAATGAAGAGATCAAGTGAAAAATATAGGAGCTGCTACAAAATTGGAAAATCCAACCAAGTTCCTCACCTTGTGGGAGCCTAATTGTACTTGTACAGAACAAGGATGGGATCTAGAGGCTTTGCATTGATTATCGGGCACCAAACAAAATCATCGTCTCTAACAAGTATCCAATCCTATGATTGATGACCCTCTAGACTAACTCAAGGGGGCCCAATTATTTTAGCAAGATCGATCTGTAGTCTGGCTATCACTAGGTTCCAATAGAGCCCACAGATATATGGAAGGCCACATTGAAATCCAAGTAAAGCCTTTTTGAATGGTTGATTATGCCCTTCAGGTTGAAAAATTCCCCTTCTAATTTTTTGAGACTAATGGATGATATCTTGCGTCCCTTCACCAACTCATACATGGTTGTTTATCTAGATGACATCCTCATCTTCAGAAAGAGTTGGGAAGAACACTTGCAACACATTCGGCACATCCTCCAAACCCTTCAGCAACACAAAATGTGTGCCAACTTGGAGAAATACACCTTTGCCATGAGCCAGGTCCAATATTTAGGTTACACATATATGAGCATGGCGTGCATGTGGATTTGACTAGGATCCAAGTCATTCAGGATTGGCTAGCCCCAACCACTCTAACAAAGCTTTAGAGATTTTTTCGCCTTGCAAAGTTTTATCAGAGGTTCGTGTTGGGATTTTCCCATATCACTTGGCCCTCGAGTCATATTTCTAAGGGCATGGCAAAAGAAAAAATTTCCTAGTTTGAGTCCCAATAGAAGGCATTTGTTGAGTTGAAGCAGCAACCCTGCTTTGCAATGGTACTCACACTGCCAGACCTTCAGTAGCCATTTGAAATTGAGATAGACACCTTAGACTATGATATTGGCACAGTCCTCACCCAGAATGGGCATCCAATTGCCTATCATAGTGAGACACTTTCCAATAAAATTCATAAGTACCCTACCTATGATAAAGATATGTATTCCATTGTGTAGGTTTGTCAAAAATAGAAGCACTACATTCTGGGGAAGGAGGTGGTCATCCACACCGATCACTAACCTCTTTAATTTATGTAGACATAGGGGAATTTGGAGAACGATCGTCATCAGAAGTGGTCTACATATCTGCAAAAATTCCATGGGAACATTAAATACAAAAAGGGTAGTAGCAATAATGTTGTAGAATGCCTCAACCAACCCCCAATTGCAGCACTGATTATTGTTCTCAACTCTTGTGGCCATTAAAACTCTAGAGGGATGTAACTATACAAAAATGGTCCACAGTTCACCTCGACATACCAGATGCTAGTAGATGGAAAGAAAGTTCCTGATTTCCACCTCGAGGATGCATTATTATGATACCTAGGCCACCTTTGTGTTCTTTCAAGTGAGTGTCCCAAGATGATTTGGGAGGAGCACTACACTTGGGTCACTAGACACTTTGGCATGGAGAAAACTGTGACTGTACTATAAAATTACTTTTATTCGCCCAAACTCTAACTATATGTAGGGAAATATATCAAATATTGCACTGCCCACACCATCGCCAAGCCAACCATCAAGAAGCAAGGCATGTACACTCTTATGCCTACTCCTAGCCAGGTGTTGGAATCCATCTCCATGGACCATATATCTGGCCTGCCTTATACCAAGAAATCTAATGACTATGTATTTATGGTCGTCGACAAATTTTCTAATATGGCTACATTAGTGGCTTGTAAAACGAGTATTGCAATAGAGGAAACTGCCAAAATTTTATTTAAATGAGTATGGGTATATTTTGGGATCCTAAAGACCATTATATCGGAACTAGATAGTAGGTTCTTGAGCACATTTTGGTCAAGCCTCTAGATACTATTGGACACCAAGCTCACTAAGTCAACTACCTTCCATCCCTAAACTGATGACCAGGTAGAGGATGTTAATAGGATGATAGTGCACATACTCCACATGTACAACTCCAACCATCAACAAACCTATGATGAGAGTATTCCCTATGTGCAACATAATTATAACAGAGCTCTCCATAGCTCAACTGTTTTCAATCCCTTTCAAGTGGGTCTAGGATTTCAACCATTTTGTTCGATTGATGTTGTCATTCCTCATGCGACTACAGTGACAGAATCCACACATGTATTTTCTGAGGCTAATAAAGTGGCTAAATTTATTGAATGCATCCAACACATCTGCCAACAAGTTCACAACATCTTGGAAAAGTCAAATTCCAAGTACAAATAGTGACATGATCAACATCGGGTGCCACACAAGTTTCAGGTGGGTGATAAAGTTTGGTTTCACTTGCAAAAAGAATGCCTTTCCGGAGCTGATCAGAAGCTTAGACCACTCTAATATGGTCCTTACACCATTACCAAGGCCATGAGAGACAATGCTTTTGAGCTAAGCATTCCCCCATTCCTTTTCCTACACCTAGTGTTCAATGTGGACCTCCTTCAACAATACTTCCCACCATTACTAGACACATCAAACATTGCAGAACAACTCACACTAATAGAGTTAAACCCAGACTACATGGAATAGGCCACACATGATTAGATTATGGACACACGAGTTAAGACCACTCACCATCAGAAGATCCAACTAGATTGGGTTGTCAAAGTTGGCCAACTCCTCCACCAAGGCAAGTGGTTCACCATGGACCAAGTTCAGTAGAAGTTTCCCCATATCATGGAGGCACTCAATGTAATGGAGACCATTGACTCCTAAGGAGGGAGGTCTAATCCAAGTAGATTTTGGTGGACACTCACCTATTCCATTTGGAACCCAATCGTTGTCTCTTTAATTTTTTCAGTTTCCTTAATTGTAGCACAATTTACTATTTTTGGTTATTTTTTTGGTCTTGAACGTCTCGAGCCATTTTGAGGCCCTAAACGGCATTTTTTGGGAAACTCGATGCCAACAAGGGTCTTTAACCAATGTTTGACACTAAAAAATTGTATCCCTTGAACAGGTCTTTCTAACGAGGCATTGTGCGTGGAAAATAGAGATCGTATGCCAAAGTTACGACCCCGCAAACTTGATGTAGTAATTTACCCAGATGGGGCCCAGAGTTTTGGCGCTTCATCTCCTAGCGTTAGATTTTTGGATGTTTAGAGTTTTCCATTGTTTCTAAATAATAAATAGTCCTTTGAGCCTCATTGTAACACAGTTCAGAGGCATGTAGCCACCACATATCTTCTCAGAGATAAGCTACCATTGCCCGAGCTAGTATTATTTCCATTCTGTTTGTAAGCATGTTGGGATAGGGTCCCCTAGGGTCAATTTTGGGTCAAAAGCCCAAGTTTTGGAGAAAAATCCCAAGTTTTGGGGCAAAAGCCCAAGTTTTTTTGTATAAAGATGTAAAGTCTCCACAAGTTGTTGTCGTAGAGCGCGTAGATAATTAAAGAGTCATAAAGGGTTTTACCCTTCTTTTATGTAAGTTGATTTGGCTTTTGAAGATCTACCCATGGTTTGCAGACCATGGGATTGTATAAATAGGTGTGTCTTAGGATGTCTAAGGGAAGTAATGAAGTTTGGTCTATCAGAGAATTCTAAAGAGTTAGCAGAGAAGAGTAGGAATAAAGGATCTATAGCTATGTGAACAGAGGCCTAGAGTAGAGTCTACAGCTGAGTGCATAGGGAAGTCTTCAGTGTGTAAGCAGAACTGAGTATTAATAAAGAAGATTGTTAAAAAAATACTTGTGTTTATCTCTTAACTTATATTTATATGAATACGCCTTCTGTTATAATTGGTTTATGAAATAATGATGCATTGATGCACGACTTTACATGACTTATACTATTATATGAATGCCATTATGGTTAACTATTTATGCAAAGATTATCTTGTTCTATGTTGAATTTATCAAACACTTCAGTTGATTTGGCTAATTACTGGGTTATAAGTAATCTTGTATGTGTGTAAATAGTGGATTCGCTGACTCAGGTTCCACGAAAGGTAGTCGTAGACCTTCGTAGAGGTTTAGAGGCTGATTAAAGAAGTTACATTGATAATCCTTAAAGGCTTATCAATTTGAGCAAAGGTAGAGTTAGGGCATAAAATGACATCATGCTCATCTCTAGGTGTGGAAACTTGGTTCCAGCATCCCCCCATACTACTTTGGGTGAGACTTTAGTTCGCGCTCCACAGATTAATGGTGAAAGGGCCAGTAGTGTAGGGATTTGTTTGGTGAAACTAACTCTGAACCTGGGTTAGGACGTACTAAGACAACAAATGGTTTCATTGTCGGGACTGGGATATGGATAAAGAGATGTGTGATGTCGCATCACTATAATCCAACAAAGAAATAAATTGAGAAGTCGTTGGATAGAAAGATCCATGAATTCACAGTGCAAGAAAACAAAAATGCGCACTTGATGAAAGAATAGTGCTCAGATAGATACCTATACATAGAGATACATGAAATCTTCTTCTGCACCATCCTGATCGAACTATATGAGTGGATCTCTAAATTGGCAGATGACCAAGGAACATGGAGGCTTCATGATAAAATAGTGTGGACCCCATTGTTAGTGCAGAGATTGGAAGCTTTTGAAGATAAGATCACACGTGCCATCAATCAATGGCTTGATTGAGTCATAGGAGGATTTGTAACAGAATTTGCGGTCGATACCTCAGTTAGCTACAGTGAAGTAGAGCAATTCGTCATTCAAGGGACCGTGAGGTAAGTATTTAAGATCTTTGAATACTTGGATTAAGATGCTCTTGGGTGGAAGCCAAGTTATGCCATTACCTTGATGTTCGGAGCTATATGAAGTGGAAAGTTCTTCAAGTATAGAGGGAGAATAGGCCCTGAATATAGCCTATTGATCAAGCCTCCTCTGAGTGAGGATGAGGGAGTAGCATAGGCTTCACCATAGAGTGTTTTCCTATTAATAAGGCAAGGGTTTTCGTGAATTCCTCATTCATCCACACCACCTCCACATTCACCTCCACAACATACACCTTCGTACACATCACCACCACCTCTGCCACCATTCAATATGTCGAATACGATGAAATTTCTCATTTTCAAGGGCTTGGGGAATGAGGACCTCGACTAGTTTTGGTTCATTGCGTAGGTCATGTGGACAACAAAGAATATTATAGATGATCATATGAAGAAAGCGCAGTTGGTTACTATTCTACAAGACCACGCATTGACGTGGTACATTAAGTACTACACTAATAACCTGGTGGCGTCATTAGTGGACACTTAGACTACTCTAAACAAGGAGTTCAGTAGGCCTAAGTCTAAAACACAATCAGTAGTGGGGTTCAAGGAAATCATGATGAGGATCGGTGAAACACCATGTGAGCTAGATTAGAGACTGAAGTGCAGAATCTACGATGCCAATATGGATCTCACAGATAGTCACCACCGTGATTGGTTTATAGTCGCACTCCCGCCTCACTTAAGGATTGCTTTGTCACAACAAAAGATAGGAACTCAGGTGGAATCACTAGATATCGCAATGAGATTACATGAGATGCCTATCTAGGACATGACATTGGGAGTTCAAAAAATTCATGCTGAGTTGGAAAAACTCTACTTGGAGTTTCAGAGCTTGAAAAAGGAGAAAGCGGCTTGACCAGAGGTGCATGAAGAAGTTTGGTGCCTCAAGTGTAAGAACGAGGGGCATGATAAGGATCATTTCCTTTTTCTCATGAATTATGTGGCAGGATGAGGGCCCATGCCTTTGAGGCAGGAAGCCCCAATAGGACTAAGTACACAGCCCGCACTATGGTGCACTATCTGTCAAGTAGCATGAAAACATGTAATAGACAATTGCCACTTTCTGCAAAAAATTGTGTAGACATTGCAACAACTATTCTATAATTTCTGTAAATTAGTGGGACACGATGAACGTAACCACCGCAACTATGAATTGATGATGGAAGGAATTCCTACGTATCAAATGAAAAAATAAACTCGGCCTCTAGATCAAGGCGTAGGGGGAGCATGCGAAGGATATCAAGGACGAGGAGGAGGAGGAGGAGGAGGACCTGATGGAGGTCAAGGGCAAGTTATTTGCTATAATTATAGTGCTAGGACACTATGCATGAGAGTGTACCAGCTAGACACACCAATCATATAGGTATTGTACTCAGTCTAACCACGCGATAGAAGAATGCCATATATTGATGGCTAAAATATAGGAGAAGAAGGCATAGTGTCAGTAGCCTACCCAGAACCTACAGATGATGAGGATAGAGCCTCGTGAAGAGGATCCCAATGTCAATATCATGTTGTGAAGTCATATGACAATTGGGGACGATAGGGAAAACAACCTAAAGAAGGTGGAAGGGTCTGCAAGGCTCCAAAAAAAGAAGTTGGGTTTGATCTAGAGTGTGCAAAGGAAACGTTCCTAGAAGCAAAGAAAACCTTCACTTAAACCTCTACCTCAGGAAGTTAGGATAGGCTATCGGAAGAAGTTGATCCCTCCATGCTTACTACTTTCTTGGAGACTTGCATGAAACTGTTATGTGACAATAGGGCTGTGAAAGGATTACATGAGTTGATAAAAAATGTGCTGGTAGGGATAATGCTTCTGATGGGTAACACACAGTCAAAAATATCAGTAGACATAAGATGAGAGTAGGAAGTGAGATGAGGCTTACCACACAAATAGGAGAATATGAGATGGATCAAGTTATTTTGGATCTGGGGTTAGATACGAATGTTTTTCCTAAATAGACTTGGGAAAAAATGCGGATGCCTGCACTACAATGGTCTCTGATTCAATTAAGAATGGAAAATCAATAGAAGATTATCCCTATGGAGAGATTTCATGGAGTAACTGTAGATATAGAAGGTGCGAATGCATTAGTCGACTTTGAAGTAATATAGATTCTTGATGATGGAAATCCATATCCCGCACTCCTTGGAATTGATTGAGCCATTGACATGAATGGGGTCATCAATTTGAAGAAGTGGACAATGTCGTTTGAAAGGAAAATGCTTCACGTGGTAGTACCATTGGACCCTGTAGAAGTACTGCGCTATACTGAATTAGTTCGCAACTATGAGGAAAGCGACGATGATTTGGACCGGATCTATAAGATAACATTATGAGACCAAGATTGGGTTCATCTGATAGCCGATGGATGAAATTCATGGGACAATGAAATCTCTTGTACATCAGATTCAGACGAATAATTAGAGCACTAGTAGAATAGGTTACATGAAGTATCTATGCCGCGATGTAATATGATGATTAAATCGTTGCGCTGTGTATCATCCGAGTTAATACGTTTTCCTTATTATGATGGTATAATTGGTGTAGGTAAATTTATAAATGCATTTGAAAGGAAAGTACCTAAGAAACATCGCTTCCAAGCACTCGATTTTGTGTTGCATGTTATGCCTGCATGGTGGTGGGGTATGCATAAAGACAGTTTTGAAGAATGGCATGACTATAGGAAGATGATGAGGATGTGATTTGGTCACCCCAAGGTATGATTTACTGAGAAGTATGACAGGACAAATGATCCATGATATCATTTGGAAAAGTGGACTAAGGTTTATGGAACGGAGCCCGCAGCTAGAGTGGGTGCATATCTTTTATCACACTTTGGAAATCATCCCTATGAACTAGTATTTAGAAAAAGAGCTTCACCAAAACACCGCAGAATGGGATATCTTAAGAGAGGGGTTCGTGAGGACGTTCAACTTCCAAAATGGATTCAAAAGTATTGATGAATCGCTACAAGAGGTTAAGGCACCAATATTCAGAATTCCATAAGATCCCTTGGAATTGATTCAACTGGATTGGAGCACCCAATTACGCCATGCACTGGGATCCTATAATATGATTGCTGAAGGAGAGGATGAGGATCCAAGGAATATTAACATACCTAAAATTGAAGGTCAAGGCGAAGTAGAGGGACCATAGATAGAGAACCCCAACATCACCATGCCACTGAAAACTAAGCAAGTAAACATTGGTACATAAGCGGAACTGAAGTTTGCAAAGATTAGGGGTTATTGGGATGATGCTACGGTCGATAAAGTCGTTGAGTTGCTTCATGAATATCATGATTTATTTCCCATAATATTTTTGGACTTAAAAGGCATCATAAGTGATTTGGGAGTGATGAAAATAACTTTGAAATCAGACACGAAGCCTTTTAAGCAGAGCCCATATTGCCTTAATCCCAATACAAGGAAAAGGTCTTCTTGGAGTTGGACAAGATGCTTGCATAAGGTATTATTGAAATAGTGGAGGAATATAATTGGGTGAGTCAAATGGTAATCCAAGAAAAGAAGTAGAAGAATGAAATAAGGATTTGCATAGATCTCAAGAAGCTCAATGATGCTTGCGTTCATGATCCTTTTCCAACTCCATTCATAGATGAGTTACTAGATAATGTTGGTGGGCAGGAGGCCTATTCATTCACTGATGATTCTCTGGATACCTTCAGATAAAGATTGCGCCCAAAGATAGGAGTAAGACCACCTTCACGATAGAATGGGGATCTTTCCAGTATATAGTGATGCCTTTTAGACTTAAGAATGCACCAACAATCTTCTCGTGCGTGGTCATTGTGACATTCAAAGAGTTCATTCAAAATCTCTTGGAAGTCTATTTTTATGATTGGGCAATGTTTGGGCTAGTTAAGTGCCATGTAGACAGTCTGCGCTTAATGTTGGATACATGCAGAAGGTATACAATTGTGCTAAACTTAAAGAAATGCTTATTTTGTGTCCCTTTTGGGATCTTGCTAAATCATGTGGTATGAATGCAGGGACATATGGTGGACCTTGTTAAGATAGTGGTAATAATAAATTTGGAAGCCCTAAGGAGTGTTAAAGAGCCACGCACTACGCTGGGCCATACTGGATATTATCAGAAGTTCATTAAAAGTTATGCTCAGGTTACCGCACCTATGTAAACAATACTGAAGAAGGATGCTACATTATATTGGGACGAAGAATGTCAGTGCAACTTGGATGTACTAAAGGAGAAAATAGTCATTACATCTATCCTAGTCTTCTTGAATTGGAAGAAGGAGTTCCATGTGCATGTAGATGCCTCATGTATTACACTAGGAGCAGTGCTAACACATGCTGACGAAGGAGAGATGGATCACCCTATAGTGTTTGCGAGCAGGAAACTATCTAAGGCTAAAAATAATTATTCAATGATAGATTACGAAGGCTTGGAAATGGTGTATGCACTCCAGAATTTTAGACATTACCTTATATGCTGACATTTCAAGATTTACACATACTATTCTTCATTGAAATACCTAGTCAATAAGCCTGTGTTGGGGGGGGCGAAATATGCATATGGATGTAGTTGTTTCAGGAGTATGATTTCGAGGTGATTGTGAAGCCAGGATGATTGAATGGAGGGCCAGACCATCTGTTGCACATTGAAATGGTGGAGGAGCCTACCAATTTGGAGGAAGGGATTCTTGACGGGTAGCTCTTTGTTGGCTTATAGGGGCCTAACCCAAGTTCAAAGATGATTTAGCCAAAAAAATCCTGGTACTATGGCTCTTTTGGCAACAGTCCACAGATTGTAGACTGAGGCCTCACCTAAAGTAGTATGGGAGGGTGCTAGAACCAAGTTTCCACACCCTAGAGATGTCTGATGGTTTTTTGGTGCTCCGTAGTTTGACCCTGTATGCACATTGCGATGCACACCTATCAATACCTCGCAGCCTGCAATGCTGCTTTGCACAGCCCTATTCGAGGATCGATCTATGTTATTACCCAAGTTCCTTACTATTAACCCGATATTATCTTATTACTTAACTTATCAGTATGAGCACAATTATACTTCATAGTGTTCAGTATTCATATAAGTGCGCGTGATAAATAAAACAATATAAATTCATAGAAAATCATACAAAAATAGATACAAAGTATTTAGAATCAAAATTATCTTTATTATTCTTCTTCTTGGGTTACAGACTCAACCTCGCCCTACGCACTTAGCTGCAGGGGTCTGGCACTTAGCTGCAAACTCTACTAGGCATCTGCGCACTTAGTTGCAGAGCCTCTTCCTACTACTATGACCCAAGACACTTAGATGTCTTCTCTATCCGCTATTAGATCATCACCTCCATCCATCGATTCCTTTACAACTTAGAGCCTCGCTCTTATAAATACAATCCCATGGTCTGCGGACCATGGGTAGGCCGACATGACATTACTAAACTTAGGGCAGATAACCCTATGACTTAATGTACATTTCGCACTTTGTGCCCGCAATTCATGGAGTCTTGAACATATTTGACCAAAACTTGGGCTTTGTGTTGGGTTGTGTTATATTCTTTCCACGACTAACCTACGTAGTGAACCGGGGGGTTAGAGGGGGGGCGGA